>JAXCGZ010014288.1:25000-27955 GCA_037179515.1 Halocaridina rubra | reverse complement strand
TTTATGGATTTGAGGGGATCTCCACAGTTAATAAACCAGCAATCTGGTTGAATTTTTGAAAATCTGAGTAGAGATTTTTAGTCGATTTTAATGAACTTAGATGATCATAAATTCTTTTGCGTTGTCAGCAACAGAAGACACCACAAGTTCTTTTTCATTGATATTATGATCTGGAACCTCTGGAACTGTAGTTTAATGGACTAAAGGGCCCAAACTTTTGTTGTATGACAAGATGGTACGACTTGGTAAATTTTCATTTTTCCCTTCCGAATTTGATTAATTGCATTTGAAAGAAACTTATTGTAATTTCATCTTTATAGATTAAAATTTTTAAAAGCTCGATATGCTTGCCAGGGCTATATATTTTCAATTAAAAAGAATCATCAAATTTAAGCTAATATTCGTCTTATAGGAATTTATTGGCTTAATTTCACGTGACAATATCTTGTATGCATATGATGTTAATGCCAGTGAACTCTTTCTAGGAATTTCCTACTTCGTCTATGGTGAGCATGTTGCAATGCTAGTATATAAAGCCCGTTGACCTTCATCAGGCCGGCAGTCTCCTGAATAAGCTGCGTGGGGTAAGTTGTCGTTTCGTGTCCTGTAAATTTACTACGTTCTTAATATTAAAGAGCTGTTATTAATCTTGGATATTATAATCATCTCTTTAAACGCTGGTTAGACCTACAAACAAGAAAAAACTGCAATGGATAAAGAAATTCAGTTTTTATTTCAGTATTATTAGGTTAGATGGATATATTAATGGTAAACTGTTTGTATTCTGCGTAAGTGGAAACTATATGTATCATGCAAGTAATACGTAAGTTTTTACCTAAATACTAAAGGACATATTACGAGGAAAGATTATAGGAGATTAGCAATTAAGCTTGGTGTTAATCTATTTATTGTTTATGATATTCGAGGCATTGATAAGAAGTAAAGATAGTGAATAGTGTATACTGTCATGGATCCATTACATTATTATTATTATTATTATTATTATTATTATTATTATTATTATTATTATTATTATTATTATTATTATTATTATTATTATTATTATTATTATTATTATTATTATTATTATTATTATTATAATGCTTAAATGCAATCAACCCATAACCAACTAAAGAAATGGTGCCGCTAGGTTGGGGTGGTATTCGAGAATAATATTTCGCGCCTAAGTGAGATGTGTCAATATGGAACACTAACTACCCATTCATTTGTGAAATGATTGAGTTTTGCAGCACTCCATAACAACATTACAATATTTTTATAACAGTCAAGAAGTGTAGTAGTTTATCTTTGTTTTTTATTTTTTGTTTCTTGGACTTTTCTGCCGGCAGAAGTGTGATGCAATCTCTCTCATGGATACTCACACACGTGTTAGCAAATTTATATATCCAGAGTGAACACATATGACACTAAACACACTCAAAACTTTTTCTGAACTTTGCATGAGAATTTTATATGGTGCTGATTTTACTTAGCCGATATATTTCTCTATTTCTCAAAATCGAAGGTTCTAAAACACCCGAATATACTTTGTCAATTGAGAAGTGACTAGTGCTTCGCAAAGGGTAAACATCGTTTATTGGTGTTGATCAAGCATAATAGGCAAATGGGTCTAATGGTTACCATTTTGAAGATTGCCATAGTCACCAAGTACTAAGACATAGCTCGTTAGGTGCACATATTGTACTTGAACTAATTAACTTATTCTATGGTATGATGTTCGTGGTCGTATTTTCTTGACATACTGTGATATAGTTCTCTAGATAACTGTAAATATAATCTTGTAATTATTGCATCACTCGCAATCCAGCCACTGGGTATCAAGTCCTGTTCAACTCAATGTCAGTCTCAGCAGCAGATTAATGTTCCAACCGTGAAACTCTGAACCAAAATAACATTAATCTTTGAGGAACTAGCGTTATGAAACGAACCCAGCTGACGATAGGAATAACTGCTGATGTGTAAAAATAATTTCATTATTCTTATATGAAACTGAGATCCTGTGGCTCGATCCGCATATCAACAGATGTTTTAAGAAAATAATTATATCTCCATTAAAGGCTCTCTAGCACTGCTGGCGTAGGAAACTGAGACAGGAGGGTGGGTGGGGTTGCCAAAACCATAGCGGGTGGGGATAAAGTGCTGTGGCTATAAAACTGCACGGTAGAAGATCTTTCCCCACTTGCCCTGTGGATGACCCAAGCAGAGGTATAATAGTTTCTGGTCTATGCATTCGCTTTGACTCAGCCACTTCCATTATAAGGGAGACTGCTTCCATTACATATGTATGTATGTATGTATGTATGTATGTATGTATGTATGTATGTATGTATGTATGTATGTATGTATGTATGTATGTATGATTACCTAATTGTGATTACCTAATTGTGTATGCATGTATGTATGTATGTATGTATGTATGTATGTATGTATGCATGTATGCATGTATGCCTGTATGTATGTATGTATGTATGTATGTATGTATGTATGTATGTATGTATGTATGTATGTATGTATGTATGTATGTATGTATGTATGTATGTATGTATGTATGTATGTATGTATGTATGTATGTATGTATGTATGTATGTATGTATGTATGTATGTATGTATGTATGTATGTATGTATGTATGTATGTATGTATGTATGTATGTATGTATGTATGTATGTATGTATGTATGTATGTATGTATGTATGTATGTATGTATGTATGTATGTATGTATGTATGTATGTATGTATGTATGTATGTATGTATGTATGTATGTATGTATGTATGTATGTATGTATGTATGTATGTATGTATGTATGTATGTATGTATGTATGTATGTATGTATGTATGTATGTATGTATGTATGTATGTATGTATGTATGTATGTATGTATGTATGTATGTATGTATGTATGTATGTATGTATGTATGTATGTATGTATGTAT
>JAXCGZ010014288.1:17500-22500 GCA_037179515.1 Halocaridina rubra | reverse complement strand
TATATTTTATATATATATATATATATATATATATATATATATATATATATATATATATATATATATATATATATATATATATATATATATATATATATATATATATATATATATATATATATATATATATATATATATATATATATATATATATATATATATATATATATATATATATATATATATATATATATATATATATATATATATTCATTTATTTATTTTATGCTTTCGGCTGCAATGCTGTTCTCCATCAAAAAGTATTTACAGTGATCGGAGAGTAATGTGATTAAGATAATAAAAAATAATATTATTCACTCAATCAATATCCTCATTATTTTTACTCCTGGCTGATATAAGTCGCTAAGTTTTAATTTTATAATTATCGTTTTGTATTCATGATCATCATTATCATCATCATCATCATCATCATCACATATTATTTTCATTATCATCAGTATCATAATCCTTCTTACCCTTATTGATGCTTTCTTAAGTATTATTTCAAACACTATACTCATTATTCACTAATTTATTCATTATAATTTTCAGCATGTTTTTTCTATTCGCTCGTCTTTGAAATCATCAGCCTCACTATCCTTCAATATTACTCACTGTCGTTCTCACGATAATTACTACCATTTTATTGCAGTCACTCATGTACATTATCATTACCACCGCTGTTCCTATGCTGATTCATTATCATCATTATTATCACTATCATTCATACTTTGCCCATCATTATCATCATGAAGCATCTTTGTACTAACTTTGTTTTATATTCATTATAACCATTATGAATTGTCTTCATCATAATCATACTCTTTATCACCACCATCCACTTTTTCCTCAACCATTATAATCGTCATTGTTCAGTTCATTTATTCACTCATTATCCTCATCATCCTCAGCATCCTATTCACAGTTTCTATAGTTTAGATATTCATAGTATGAATCTCTGAACGTGCTGAATAAAATGAGAAGATATCAGGCGTATCCATCCATCCATGGCGCAGATGTTTTATTTTGTATATTTTTATAATCACCTTGAGGAGTATATTAAATCGTTCCAGTGGAAGGGTTTGCTAGTGTCTCATTATATGCGCTAGGGTGAGGATGTGCCACTGGAGTCTGATAAATAAGGATTGCAAATACATTTGTGCATCAATGAGTTTAGAGGCTTGTATCTGGTTTACATTCTGGCTTAGAATTGGCTATAATCCTTATATAGTTCAGTGGATGTATTATCTAACTGTCAAATATAATGTCCAAGATTTATCACCAATAGGTGCGTAAAACTTACTTTCATAAAAAAAATAATTACCTATAAGTAAGGGTAGAGCGGTAGCGCTGACGACTTTGATTCTTCAAGTCGAGGGTTCGAGGCTCGCCATGGTCTGAGGTTAGAAAGGACATTCACTCAGGGTAGCAGTCACACTTGCCAAAACCAAAGTCCTCCGCAAGAAGGCGCCGTCCTAGCCAGTTGTAGAAATGGGATACCGTGACGCACAACCGATCATCATACATGGGAAGAGAACAATCTTGAAATGCTATATTATTCAAGTCCGAGCTTTGAAAGGGGCACAAAAGCACCTTCCACAACTCTTGCAGAAAATAATTACTTAATGTACAGTACAAAGGGAAGTACAAAGTTTTCCCTTTGTGGGTATGGTAGAGTAGAAATGCAACAGAGGTAAGAGAGAAAGATGACGGGACTTCCCGGGGCGCGTACTTTCTGCCAACTCATCCCCTGTTCAGGTTAGATCATTACCTGACTATTTTTGAGATGCGTTGCTTTGTAGTGGCGTAATCACCGGTTATAGTTCAACATAATAGCTTACTATGGCTTAAAAAAGGTGAGGCATAATGCAATTGATCATGCAAGATTGAGAGAGATACAGTGATATTGTATTGCAAGAACGAAGACGAGATTTTCAGCAATGCATTGCACTGCTCTGGCATATATGTCGCTTTTAAATTATTTAAAAGCTTTCGAAGACTGATGTAAAGAAAGTAATATGAGTGCACGTGAGTGTGTGTATGCTTGTATGAATGATAGAGATACAGTAAAAAGGTTTTACAAGATTTAGGACGCAGTTTTCTGAAATGGTTTGGTTTTTCAGACATAGGCACTGCTTGTAAAGGTTAAATTTGATATATTTCGTTATGTGAGAATAATTTATGATTAGAATTATTTTTATGAAACCTAAACAAATATTTTTATAGAGTCTTACTTCTGCGTAAAGGTTTATAATGCTAATGCAGAACGTAAAATTAAACCCCATTTATCATGTATGATTAAGAATTATGGTAAAGATCTCTATATGCAAGAGATGTGTAACAAAATTTCAACTCATTTTTTGTTATGTAAATTTACTCTTTAAGTAAGGGCATACGTGGGCTAAAAATAATATAATAGATCATATAGGAAGCAAGGGGATACAGAGTGGTTAACAAAACATATGGCACGTTTTGGTGACTGAAAGTTAACATTAATGTACTTTTCATTTGGATTCTCAGTTAGTCTTCAAAGCTTCTAAGTATTACTACCAATACTTCCATGTATGACGCATACTTATGCATACTTTAATATTTATAAGAATTAAGCTGACTATGCACTCTAGGACCATGAAAACTTATCGTTAACCCAATTGCATTTATTCTGCTGTGCTATCAGAGTATTAGAACCTCCGCCGGACTTTAATAAATATATTTTGGAATCCTCTTCATTAACATGCAAGAGACCGTGTCCTTGAGGTGTCCCTCTTTAATATGCAGATGAAAGATAATATTAACCAGTATATTAGCTGGTGTCTGAGATACTTCGCTCAAGACGATAACATTAGGTGTTTTCATTAGTGTTTTCATACATTTTACTCGTACTATTAAAATGACTGTAAATACACCCTGATTTGTCATACATTTTTCAAGAATTCGTCTTTTTCTTATTGTTTCTAAACTGGCAAGAAGAGGACATAAGATCCCCAAGGAAAGTATATATTGAACTCCCAAATAATCAATTCAAAGCAAATAATTTTCAAAATGATTATAAAAAATATCTAATTTAGATAAACTAAACAAAGATGATATTCATTAACAAACACATTTTTTTTTTTAAGAATAGAGTGTTATTGATACTTTTTTTTTCTATTGAGTCTAAATAGTCTATCATTATATTATAACAAGTAATGGAGTTCGTCATCACCATAACCCACTCCATTAAAGTTATATGAACATATTAGCTCATAGCATAATTAGTACCACAAGAATGAGACAGAGCGACACGAGAGCATGAAACTAGGAAGTCGAAAATGATCCATCATTATAGTAAAAACTGTATCATACTACAAGGCTAGGTTTGGTTTCTTCATCTTATGGAAGTTTTGTCGATATTAAGTAGAAGTATGTATAAAATAATACCTTTAAATTACACAAGTTTGATGAATTCAGACATTATTTCTATCCAAGTCTAAGAATTATTTTTTTTCTATGTGTATAAGAAATATACATAATTACATATAAATATTCTCATTGCAAATCAATTTAATGCTCATTTAGAAGCAATTTAAAGGCAGCCTAACAAATGATAAATATTCATTCATATATATATATATATATATATATATATATATATATATATATATATATATATATATATATATATATATATATATATATATATATATATATATATATATCACATTATGTAAGTTATACAATCATCATTTACTGGATTAGAACTTATCTTTTTCTGATTCCTTTACTTAAATGAAGTATTTTTTTTTATGATAGAATTAATTCTCATATCTTTACAGCCTCACAATAAAAAGGAAATACTCGAGAAATATATTCTTGAGCCACAGACTCAGAACTCAGATATCTTCAAATATGTTTTCCAAAATGAAATTCGTCTCTGCTCTTGTCTTGCTAGCATCATGTGTCTGCCTCTGGGCCTATGATATTCGGAAAAGTAAGTGCTAAATAGATAGTTTCATCATCATGAGTTACTCTTGAGTTACTTACTGTAATGCACCTTCATTTATTGATGATATTTTTTTGCATAATTTGTGAAAATAAATGATCAAGTCTCCTCATTTTCATTTATCTTTTTGTTTAATTCTAATTGATGAATACAAATTGAAAAATGTTTTCTATACGTGATGCATTAATATTATATGAATTTTCTCTCTTTTTCCATTTTGAATTTCACCTTTAAATTTTGTTAAAGGAAACTATTGGTTTTATATATTCATCTGCTTAGATAATGGGATCTAGCTCATATAAATGTTACATTAAAACTAGATATGCAATAGATTTTAAATTAAAACTTTGGTTTTGTATATACAAAATATTTAAATTTGTATAGTACACTTTAGCTGGAAATGAGACATATCTAATTACAATGTTATATCATTCTTACCTATTCAATAATCATTCTCTATATACCAGTAGTTTTTATTTATCTTATTTGCATATTATCAGATAATCAGCCATACATGTACAAGGAACAATCGGTGGGAAGACCAATTATACATGCCTCAGAAATAAAACCGGTAAGTCTTAATTTCTTTCCTTGGCCCGATTTCTTAAACAGTTTAGACCTAGGATACCATATTGTTAGTTAACTAGACAAACAAATGGATTTCATAAACACATCTGACGCGGTTATGTGTATCCGGGATCCTAGCCATACACATAACCGCGTCAGATGCGTTTATGATATCCATTTGTGTGTCTAGCTAATCAACAATATGGTATCCTAGGTTTACACTGTTTAAGAAATCGGACCCTTGTTTTTTAAACTTAACGAACAGCGTGTTGTTTATTTTTTCCCTCATCGAATCCTAAGCTTCTGATTATTATGCAATTAATGTACTTAATGACGCAATCATGTGGACTATCAGACTGAAAGAGAATTATGTTTACCATTTTTTTCCTCTTTTATCCTAATGGTTTTGGCGAAGAGAAAACACCACAGACTCTTTTACACCACAGTCGAC
>JAXCGZ010014288.1:0-12500 GCA_037179515.1 Halocaridina rubra | reverse complement strand
AGAATAAGGTTTGCGAAGTAGTCACCGTGGCAAAGCGGTAGCGTCTGCGAATTTGAGGCACCAGGTCGAGGCTTCGAGCCCCGCCACGGTCTGAGGCTAGCAAGGGTATGCACTCAGGGTGACGATTATATCTGCCAAAACAAGTCCTAAGCAAGAAGGCAATCGTCCTAGCCCTTGGCAGAAAAGGGAGTCCGTGACTTAAAACCGAATCGAAATAAGATTTACGAAGACGTAGTTTAGCTAAAAAGACATTACAATTGTTTTTCATTTCTTTACTTTTTCATTAAATTGATAGACATAATGAGAAGTCAGAGGAATGGAGAGGGTGAGTTGGTGGACGAGGAGGAGAGTGTTTTTGGTGTTACTCGCATGTGTAGGAGAACCACTGTTAGAACTCGAGAAGTTGAGGTAGAACAGGTCTTTAATATTTATTTGTGACCAATTGCTTTTTTATTTTTTTTTTTAAGTTTTATTTATGAGATTCTCATTTATTCGCCATGGCAGAAACGTAGCTCATCTGAATGCTTCGGGTGTTATTCCCACTCCAAATGCTATCGAGAATTTCGTTGTTGGCCGAAGAATCCATCCAAGTATTAAATCCACAGAAGACTTTGTTAAAGGCGACAATATTGGAATTTTAGAGCTTGCCTTTCCACTGGAGTTTAATGGTGAGTGTCCACAGTCCATAATTATTATGCATTCACCCCCCCCCCAAAAAAAAAAGCATTACTGAAAAAGTAACTGAGGTTTTTGAAAATGAAGTTTTCGAGAAGTGATAATTCCTCGACTATGTTTTTTTTTTTTTTTTTTGTCTTAGGATGAGTAAAAATTTCATCATTTAGTGTGTCATGTGATCTTTTTATATATTTCATTTCATGCTTTTAAAATAGTTCAAATTTGTAAAGTGGAAGTTTTCTAAATGCGACCATTCTATTTTTTTTTTCAAAAAGAGTCTAATAAATAAGCTTCACAACAGAACTGATAATGTATTTCTTTCTATCAGATTATGTCCAGCCTATTTGTTTGCCTGGTGTGTTCGACAAAGAAGATCCTGACGCAGTCACAGATTCAACAATCATAGGTTTCGACAACATAAACGACAGTGAGATTAATTTATCTTTTTTCCATTCCATATATTCATTAATTATACAGGGTGTCCACAAAGTCTGGGTACATAGGAAATTTCACTATGCAGATCTATTCAATCGAGTTCACCTGAATTTTGTAAAGCGCATCAAATTATGCATTGAAAATGATGGAAATCATATTGAAAATATTATTTATTAACATTAGATTTAAATAAAATTTTGTTTTAAAAGTATGTGTTAATCTCCTGTGTACCCAGATGAAGTCTGGGTACACAGGAGATTAACACATACTTTTAAAACAAAACAATTTTATTGCAATCTAATGTTAAAAAATAATATTTTCAATATGATTTCCATCATTTTCAATGCATAATTTGATGCGCTTTACAAAATTCAGGTGAACTTGATTGAATAGATCTGCATATTGAAATTTCCTATGTACTCAGACTTTGTGGACACCCTGTAGATTAAGGACATTTAAAGTCCTTGACAGGACCGACATTTGTTTATAAAAATGTCTTTAATAACAATAGAAAAGACGTTTGAATTGGATTTTCTGGTTATATGAAGAAAATTCAGCTCTGGCATTATAGAGGGGTCAGTATCAAGTCACACTTGTGTCGTGGCCAAAAAAAAATAAAAAATAAAAAAAAATAAAAAAATCAGTATATATATATATATATATATATATATATATATATATATATATATATATATATATATATATATATATATATATATTTATCAGAATCTGGAAAGAATCCACTAAGATTCTGTCGTTTCCTTTCCCCAACCAAATCAGGCTAAGCCTGCCAAAGCAAAGGGTAAGAGAGAGAAAGAACAAACATTAGTATAGGCTCATGTCTAATAACTGAAGCACGTGTGTGTCTCTTCTATCTCTAAGCTGAAAAAGTTTCCTAATGAAAATGTATTTTTTTTTAATCATGGACTTCCAAACCTATATTACTCTAGCTCATTATAAGGCTAGAAAGAGCTTAAAGATGTTTAACTTTAATAAGTGACTTATCAGTCACTATAAAATTCTCCTATAAAATACTTTGAAACTTCTTTTGGCAATGTAACTTTTTCATAAATTTTAAATAGTTTTTTTTTGTTATTTACCTGTGTATGCTTATATGAACTTATTGTATTTGGAAAGTACTTTAAGGAGTTTGACTAGATCCATAGACATAATAAACTTATTTCTTTATATGCGTAAGCTCACCTGATATTTTAAATTTACTTCTGCGATAGCCCCTCAGGGACGCATTGCTGGTCTATATTCTTGGTCATCGCCAACCCTTGGTGCTGCAGCCTGCTATAATGTCATCAGAAGGTTCAATAAACAGAATCCAGAAGAAACAACTTTACTCTACACTGTTATCACGAAGAAGCACATATGCGCTGATCGACCTTTTGAAGAGGTAGTGTTTTTATTTCTCACTAATTCTCTATTTAGTAATTTAAAGCCTTTTTTTTATGAGTGTGACACCGAGACAGGCAAATACTGTCCTCATCAATAAAGGCCCGGGCACGAAAAAATACCAAGACGAAGGAAAAGAAAAAGGTTAAGGGCAAGGTAGAGATGAGGTAATGTTATACAAAGGAAAACGACAGACAGAAAAAAGTCAGAGTACCGAGTATCCTCATATGTGGTGCTTGTTTAATCCAGCCACTTGGAAATCAAGAAACTCAATTCGGTTGATCATTCCAGGATACATGGAGTACATTTTGTGTTAGGAAGAGCATACGCCTGTAAAACTCTGAACCCAAACCAATATTTCCTCTCCTAGTGGGCAGGGAGTTACAGCAATCTCATATTAACATGAGAACATCAGGAGACATATGCGATATATGTTTATAAGAATTGTTGCAGCACTCGGGAATATCTTACCTTCTAAAGATATCTTATAAGGCTAACTGAACTTTCTTATTCACATATAATACATTGAAAGTACATATGGTGTATTATAAAAAAAGTTGACAGATTATCTTTAAGTTTCGCAAAATTATTAATAATTCTTATTGTTTTTCTGATTGACAGGTTGGCAAATCTGTACTTGTCAGGCATGACAACACAACCAACAGAGTTGAGCTTTTAGGAATAGGGCCAGTCGCCAATGCCAGGAAGACAAATCCAATTGCATACAGCCTCGCTCAACCACACAGATTTTGGATTGAATTGGTTCTCAAGAAATTTTATGATAACCGTCGAGAGTAAGGGTGGATTAATAAAGAAAAATAAATAATTAAATAAAAAGTGCCAGCAAAGACAACTTAATGCATTTTAAAGCTTTTCGTGTACATAGTTTTCTAGTCTTAAGTTGTTTTATGTTCATGCACATAGCATTTTTATGTTAATATATGATACATTTTATTACGTCACATTCTTAAGATTTTTAATGAGCAGTACTTTTATCACTATCATTTACGATTTGCAACTTCTAGCATTATAAATCCCCTTATGGAGTTAAGTCTATTTACATATCTGTGAGATATATATATATATATATATATATATATATATATATATATATATATATATATATATATATATATATATATATATATATATATATATATATAAGTACAAACTGTTAGCATACAGCACTAAATAGTAAGGAAGCCCATCAGTGAAACAAAACTTATAAAACAATGCTATATTTCGGATCCTAACTGGATCCCTTCTCAACGCATATATATATATATATATATATATATATATATATATATATATATATATATATATATATATATATATATATATATATATATATGCGTGTGTGTGTTGGTGTGTGTGTGTGTGTGTTTATGTATGTATGTATGTATGTATGTATGCATGTGTATATGTATAGTAACATTGTTTCTTATTATAAAAACCTTTCATCAGTATACCATACTTTATTGCTTAACGTCTTGGAATTAGCATTATTCTTTAATTGTTTTTCATTTATTCAATGCATATGGTTACGTGGGTTTTAAATGTCGCACAGCTGAAATCATCCGTGCTGAGATTTCTCTCTTGAAAACGTGTGCAATGATGTCAATGGGGGGAGGCACCATCCCAAAATCTTTTTATTGCAATGCATATACCTATAATGTCACTTGATTTTAAAATCATTGAAAATTTGTGTATGAAGTCCACTGCCATTATAGTTCTAATTACACAGCATTACTTTTCAAATACTTACTTGGAATCGGTGCCGAGATTATTTAGAATTGTGTGAAAATGATCAGAGTCATTACTCAAGATTAATATTATTATAGAATTGAAGCCAAATTTTAGCGATACTTATTGCATATTAGGTCTCAGCATTGGAAAGTGAAAAGCACCCATGAAAGTTGCGTTACCATATACTGAACTGGAAACTTATATGAATTCCTTGCAAAATGTAAAGTAGCTTAACTTGATCTCACATGCCCAAAAAGTTCGTCAGTCAACAAGCATACTATAATATACAGACCATCACTCTTCACTTACAGCTAACTTATGCATAGCTATCATAAGATGGTATTTCACAAAACTGTAGTACATAATATTTCTTAACTCAGGCACATTCATTGAATAGAAATAATAACAAATAATATGATATAAGAGTATTTATGAATGAAAGGCGTGTGTAACGCATTGCCACGTGTATTGAAAAAAAAAATTGTGATATGCCTTGATGGGTAAAAAACAAACAAACAAGATATATTAAGTGTATGTTCACTTTAGTAAGGTCATGCAGGTTATTTTTAGACTATGTCTTACTACTTGACCATTATACTTGGTCATATGCCTAAATCATGATGGAAAAAAAAATATAATTTTTACGAGTTTCAAGTGTATCAATAAGGGATATATCCTGAACACGAAGCCATGATATTCATTAATAACTACTCCTATATTTTGGAGGCATGTCCCCTATACGCAGGATGTTATAGCAGAGGTTTGGGTAACCGGCTGCCTTATCCAGCCAAGAATCCTTATGTGACATTTAACCCTGCTTCCACAGGACTGGATAGCGATCAAATTTGTTGTTGAATATCATATATCATTATAATTCCTCTAGTATAATGTAACAGCGAAAATATTACAATGTTCATAAATAATTTTTGTTTTAATTATCCATCAGTTTAAGGCAATATTTTACGTTATTATAGCACAGAGCTATCGAAGCAGCACCTATTGTTTATTATATAAGAAACTACCGATAAAAAGGTTTAGGCTCTTTACTATGCCTGCGGTCCAAACTTGAAGACAGTAACTGTACTCATTTCGGCATACCTGCTCTTTCCGCTCGGAAGTCTGTGAGAAGTGTGCGGTTAGCTGATGATCTCTCGAGATAGACAATTGTTATTTACTCAGTGGGATGAGAACTGCCTTATAGCAAGGGATAGGCAACGTTTTTGGCACGGGTTGTGGGACTCATGTGACCGTCCAAGAAAGGGACATATATATGACTCCTACAAACTTGCCAAGAAAACATATCGTAACACATGTCGCATGGCAATAAATACAAGCAATCAAAATATGTTGAATAAATTAAATTCCTTTTATGGTAGTAAGAGAATTAAACAGTTTTGGAACCTTATCCGAAAGAATAAACAATCCCAGGCTAATAACTATAATGATATCTCCATTAGTACATTAATAGACCACTTCAAGAAAAAAATTGATGCAGATGATTCCAAACATAACTTATTTATTGCCAATGCATCTCAAGAAGTGAATGAAAAGTACTCACTTATACACAGTCATGTATACCAAAGCTTTAATTTAACAGAAGAAAAATTAGTTCATTATATTAAAAAGCTACGTCTGGGATGCGCAGCGGGGCTTGATGGGATCACTGCTGAGCATTTGAGATGGGCAGTTGGAACAAAAATTATAAAAGCTTTATGTGAAATTATTACATTATGTATTAGATTTGGAATAGTGCCAGACTCCTTTGCTGGGGGTCTTCTCGTCCCACTTCTCAAAAAACCCAACTGTGATACATCTGTGCCCAAAAATTACAGACCAATAATCATTTCAACCACCTTTTCAAAATTGTTAGAAATCATTATTCTTGCAGAATGTGAAGGTCATAAATTTCACGACCTTCAATTTGGATTTGTACCAAATAGAGGAACCACAATGGCTGCCGCCCTTACCCATGATATCATACAATATATGAACTCAAATGGCTCCCCTGTATGTGTTTGCTCTTTAGATGCGGAAGGTGCTTTTGATGGAATACAGCATGGTATTCTATTCAAAAAAGCACAAGACATCATTCCATACATTTACTGGCGGATACTTGTGTATTGGTATCGTAGAATAACAGTTCAAATTAAGTGGGGTGATATTATGAGTGAGGATATCCCAATAAAGAAGGGAACTAGGCAAGGAGGCCTTTCGTCCCCTTTCTTATTCAACTTATTTTATCAAGACATGATAGATAACCTATCAAATATGGAAGGAGGCATCATGATTGATAATGTAAGTTATAATGTGCTCTGTTATGCAGATGGTATATTATTATGCAGTGCAACTATCACTGGACTGCAAACCGTAATCAATTATGCCAATGAATACATCACTAATCATGGACTGAGATTCAACCCAGAGAAAACACTTTGCATGACATTTGGTAAAAGCAATTTTAAGAACAAAAAATGGTTCCTTGAAGAATCATGTTTGAAAGAAGTTGACAGTTTAAAATTTTTGGGAGTTTGTCTGTCCAATGATAAGAATGCCCATGCCAACTCAAGGATCAAGGCAGCGCGTGGAGCCTTCTTTGCACTGAAAAGTACGGGTGTATTTTCTAATGGTTCTGAAGTAGCATCAGTTTCATACTTATTTAACACAGCGATACTCTGTAGGGCTAGGATCCCGTACGGGATCCTAGCCATACACAGAACCGCATCAAATACGTTTTTTGAAATTCATTTGTGTGTCTAGCTAACTAACAATATGGTATCCTAGGTTTACACTATTTAAGAAATCGGGCAAAAGTGTTGTGAATCGTGTTCAGCCAAACTTCCTTTTCATGGTTTGTGACCAAAAGTGTTTCGGCTGTTAATGATCATGCTTCATTCAACTCATAATAAAAATTGTTATGCCAATACTTTCAGTTAAAAAAGAGTAACATCATTTTTATATGTTTACATTGAAAGCCCAAGTTGCAAGAAACACTGTAATGAAACTTATTACATTACTTTAGTTAGGTTGGGATATGTCACTTATATTAATTTACCCTTGTTATTGAACAAGTTATGATTAATTTTCTTAATTATTAGTTCTCTTATTAGGTTAGGATAGGTTACCTAGATTAGTTTACTAATGTTACTGACTAAGTTATAATATATTTTTCTATTATAATTTTTCTCACTGGGGACTTGAGATCAAACATTAAAGATACTTTAACAATTATATTGCTGATAATTCAACCTTGTGAGGCTTATGGAAAACCCGTGCCAACCTGAAGGTATTTCTTTCACATGTATTTATACAGTCTAGATTTATTGAGCACTTCCAAATATGTTTCCTTAATGAGGCTAGCCTTTGAAAAATGTATTCTGTATAGCACAAGGTATATCTAAACTGACGGTATCAGAAACTTGCTAAGCTAATTTCCCAAATAATATCCCACTAAAAAGCAAAAGGTAAACCAGTATAAATGATCATATTCAAACCAGAAGCTTTAGGATTTTTTTTTACCCTTTTAAGGAATGCTATATTAGAATAGGTTAAGCATTCACAGATGCTACATATGAATGATACAAGAAAAATATATGGGTTCTGGTGGCGTAACAGTATTTCTCTTTAGTATATGATCTGCCAAGTCTTTTCCACATATATATTACTATATCTTCTTTAACTTTTAGGTAATTAAGTGAATGTAATCAAATCTAGAATAGGCACTCAGTCATTTCTAAGTGCTTAATTGGGATGGAGGCAAAAGGCAGGGTAACCTAATCGATCCTAACCTTAGTTAAGTTAATCTGCCCTTTGCTTCAATCCCAGATTATGTACTTTTGATATCAGGAGCTTATTCCAGTAGGGCGTCAAGAATCTCGCAATTATTTATTATTACCCTACTTTGTCTAGGTTAGTTCATCCATGATTAAAAAGCGAATCGATTATTTGATCTTCTTTTACAAATATTTTGTCAGTAATTCGAATTTTTCTTTCACTCGTAAAAGGTTTGAAAATAAAAAAAAATTCATTTCATAAGACATATTGATTGTTCTGATTTTGACTATTGCTTTTTTTTTTTCATTTTTTGTGGTAACAAAAAGAACGGGTAAAGTGATTTAAGATTGTTTCACTGAGATTCGTATTGTGATGGGGCTGCAACTTTTTATAAGGGTTTGGTCTAGTGTTCTTGCTTGTTTGGTAGCTAAAGAGTTTTTTCTGTCTACTACTACTACTACTACTACTACTACTACTACTACTACTACTACTACTACTACTACTCCTGCTCCTGCTCCTGCTCCTGCTCCTGCTACTACTACTACTACTACTACTACTACTACTACTACTACTACTACTACTACTACTACTACTACTACTACTACTACGACGACGACGACGACGACGACGACGACGACTACTCTCTCTCTCTCTCTCTCTCTCTCTCTCTCTCTCTCTCTCTCTCTCTCTCTCTCTCTCTCTCTCTCTCTCTCTCTCTTTGGGTGTGTGAAAACGCGCGAGTGCGTTGCATGTGTGTGTGCATGTGGGTGTGAATCCGTATGTGTGTCTATTAAGCATGCATGCATGCAAAACGATGACAATATATATTTGCGTGTGTGTGCGTATATGCTTGCTTGCTGGTTCTTGTGGGTATGTGTGTATATGAGACTGCATTCACATGTGCAAAAATATATGTGTTCGTGCGAGTGCGTACGTGTTTGTGCTAGTGCGCAGATGTGTGCAAGCGCGTACGAATGCGCGAGTGTGTCTGTGCGCGTGCGCTTGCATATGCATGTGCTAGAGTGCACGGGTGTGTGCAAATATATTTGCGTGCATGTGTACTCGAGTGTACGTGAACATTTTTTGAATGCCAGTATGCACGTATGTGCACCTTAGCTTGCAAGTGTGTGTTTGTATGTGTGAGTGCATGCGTGAGCATGTGTGTGCGTGTGAGTGCATGCGTTAGCATGTGCGTGCGCTTGTGATGGCATGCCCATGTGCTTGTGTGGTGTGTTTGTGATTTTCTGTCTCTTTTTCTGGTTTTCTGATTCATTGATGCATTTTTTCCAGAAACTTAGTAGCATATTACCAGTTTTACTCGCTTAACGAGTTCCATTCATCAATCATTCGTACATAAGCAATTCTTTCTTAAATCTTGCGAGGAGAATTTCTTGCTATAACTCACACAGCTACAATTGACCCGCTTTTCCACTAATATTTGCTGACTACATCGCCCTTTGCTATTATCGTCTCCCTCATATCTTGGTTAATGGAGTCAAGCTGTTTCCGTATCCCTCCTTAGTCTCCGGGTTTCAAGTGTTGATAGATCTATGTCCTTCAATCTTCCCTCATAAGTAAAGGTTTACATTTCCTGTATCAGCTTTGTCATTTCTGTAATTTCTGAAAAATTTTCAGCCCTATTATGATTTTACAATTGCGTATATTAGTTGGGAGCTGCAAATGTTACTAAGGTTACATATCTCAGTTTCGTATATTCTTTGTTTTTCCTATAACACTAAGTGCCACTTTGTCTTCTAAAAAAAGGGGGGGGGGGGTTAATAAACCACGATTATTGCCTGCTGGCTAGTACAGTGGTAACGCGCTAGCTTCGCATTCACGAGGTCGAAAGATCGGTTCCCGTCCAAGACCGAGAGTTTAGGCTGTTTACTGGCAGGAACTGCTGTGGCAGGGCACCACAGTGGGGGTTGGGGCTTGCCCCGGCTGACGAATACCCAATGTATTGTAATAGAAATAAAGGTTTATTATTATTATTATCACTTCTTTGTATGGAGGCCAAGCCGTCAGTATATTTGCCACCAAATATATTTTAACACCTCAAGGTGGGTTTTCTTGCACTTTTCCCCATTCTTATTACTTTACATGTTGTAATTTTAAACTCATAAAACACTTTGGTGACCATTCTTGTAGACGGTGAAGGTTATTTAATTAGTTATTTATTATCATTTCACTTCATAAGCGTTTCACGAGATTTGCATCATCTGAAAACATGTTTAAATAAGGATTTGCAATATCTGACAATGCATTTATTGTGCATATACAGTGAAGAAAAGTGGCCATAGTATTGACTTCTCTGCAACTACACTGATAACTGGAAGCTGAAACATCATATTTTAATTCACTTAAAGATATTTCCTATTATTCTTGTCATAGTCAGCCGCTTCCTGATATATATCTAATTTGAAAAAGTATCGAGAACCTTATAATATATGGACACACATATTCACTCGCTGTCTTTCTCTTTAGATGAGGCTTATTTCGTCAGTGTAGACTTGACTACCCTTAAAGCATGATGTTTAAAAAAAAGTTAATGCCTCAAAGTTAATGAGAATGAACCGATTCGAGTTTTTGTTATATTATTGCTTATACTCATTGAATTGAAACCTGTGTGTATTTGAAAGTCATTTATCTAATTCTTTCTGTACAGTGTTCACTTATGTCCTTTGCCTTAGAATGTACATAGATTGTCTTACACTCTAAACAGTGAGGGATGAGAGTGGGGTGAAATCTACTCTTAATACTGAGTGGCACTACACATAAAATTCATATCTGTTACTTTCGTTAGAGCCTCCTTTCTCCAGGATTATGCATTTCTGTTAACACGTTTATGAAAAGCGTTATTTTATTTGTCTCCCAAAGCAATCTCATTTTTACATGCGCTTTATGTCCCTTATCTAATGCCAGAGTCATCATTTCTTTCTCTTTTGTATTCTTGCTAGAAGTGTAGATTTTACCAACTGCCAAAACAAGTCCTTCGCAAGAAGGCAACCGTCTTAGCCCTTGGTAGAAAAAGGAGTCCGTGACGTAAAACCGGAACATTGACTTTCCCAGTATTTGGCTCTCTTCTTCATTGTACTTCTGTATTCATTAATAAATAACTTCTCATCGAAATTAATGTTTTATTCTGGTAAGATGCACAAAATGGTCAAGAATCTCGTCATATTTCTAGCAAAATACATTAGATATATCATGTACAGATTTGTAATAGAATGTATGCCAACTTAAATGATAATCTTTTAAATTTTTCCAACTATCCTACTTTTCGGACAGATCTTCCAAAGTGGTTACCTTTCCAAACGGTGCTGATATAGTCTGAAATTATATCCAATCTATGAGTTTTAGATTAATTGGCGATTTTTCATTTCCTCTCATAGGTCCCGTTAGTCTAAATACATGTTGGTTTTAGAAATTTTGTCAACATGCCATGTTGGGATACTTTACATTTTCTTGCCCTACCCCCAAAACTCCTCGCCGTTGTGAGGGTCAAGACTATCCTGGTCTCCTTCCTTAGGATTAAAATAACTCTTAATTAATGAATTGTATTTTCTTCCCTGGACAATAAGTACATTTAATATACCAAGGAATTTAAAATTTGTACTTATGTAAGCCACAGTAATCTTGTAGCAACTTCTTGTAGTAGTAGCAGTAATTTTTTGAACTTCAAACGCTTATTAAACAAGCTATTATGCCCATCCTCAATTACTCTTATGTTTTCGCATGTCTCCTGACATATATTCATTCCTAAGGCCTCTTTCACACGACGCCACCATGGTGGCGCCACCATATGTATTCACTGATTCAAATGCCACCATTTAGACGTGGTTGCACCACTTGTGACACAGCCACGTTTAAATGGTTACTTTTGAATCAGTGAAAACATATGGTGGCGTCGTGCGAAAGAAGCTTTAGGAAACACGGTAGCACCATGAAGCTTGTTCCGGTTTTATGTCACGGACTCCCTTTTCTGCCAAGGGCTAGGATGGTTGCCTTTTTGCGAAGGACTTGTTTTGGCAGATGTAATCGTTACCCTGAGTGCATGCCCTTGCTAACCTCAGACCGTGACGGGGCACGAGCCCTCGACCTGCCGCCTTAGAGTCGCGGACGCTACCGCTTGAGCCAAGGGGTAGCACCATTAAGGTATTCCGCTAACTTTGTCGACTGCTTATTTCTACAGTGAGACCGAGATCAGCGTATCAGTTTCTTCCAAGTTAATTACTTGGACAGTTTCTAATCATTATTATTATTATTATTATTATTATTTTTTTTTTTTTTTTGTACAGCAACCCAAACAAGATAATCTCTCTTGGTACCCTTTCATTCACTTTATCACTCCTCAGTTCTTTCTTTATTTTAGTTTTAGTTTTTTTCAGTTTTCTTTGACCAGTTTTTTTTTTTTTACCCATCTTGATACTCCTCTGTCAGTGCCACTTCCGCTTGTTATCTACGTGTCA
>JAXCGZ010014287.1:20000-22500 GCA_037179515.1 Halocaridina rubra | reverse complement strand
TTCTTTTTACATATCAAGGAGATTTGCTGTTCAAGCAGGTAAAAGGTATTCAATCTTTTTCTTCTTTTACTACTACTACTACTACTACTACTACTACTACTACTACTACTACTACTACTACTACTACTACTACTACTACTACTACTACTACTACTACTACTACTTATTATTATTGTTGTTGTTGTTGTTGTTGTTGTTGTTGTTGTTGTTGTTGTTGTTGTTGTTGTTGTTGTTGTTGTTGTTGTTATACAGGGAATTACTTTTTTTTTCAAAGGCCAAATGCAAGCTGCCACAATTGCCATAAAATCAGGATGTTCAAGTAATGTCCTTAAATGCTCATGAAAACCTTCATGAACCCTGGTTGTGGATTCACTGGTCCAAGTGCTCTGGAGCTAAATTGGGAAAGCAAAACACAATGTTATGAACATGAAAAATGAGGTCGATTACCAATTGTAAACACACGTGTCGTTTATACATCACTGGAAAAAATTGTTTGACCGATATGATGGGAATATTTAGAAAACAAAGAGTAAATATATTGCCAATAATGTAAGATTTTAGACAGATAAAGAAAAAGATGATAAAATATACATAGATAAATTAAAATATGGATTCAAAGCTAAGTTGATTAAATATTACTTTATCTTTACTTAACAATCTTTATGCAATATTTTAAAAGTTCACTAGACTTTGCATGTCTTGTACTATATGAAATAAATACTCTTTCACCATATGAATATACAAATAAAATAGATATTTGAAAGGAAATAAAGCACAATCACATTTAAATTAGACAGACATGAAATAAATATAAGCAGATTATTTTAAACTAAAGGATCACATATGCCAAGCAGTATCTTCCCAGTCATCATCAACTATAACTAGTCATTAAAACAGACGTATCATATGCAAGAAATACACTTATTCGATATTTCAATATGCATTTTTGGTATTCCCGTAAGTCCTGAAAAAAAATTCATTATACTTGCACGAGCAACATAATGACAATACTGACTAAAAATGAAACCATTCACCTTTCTCTTTGAAATCACCGACTTCGTGGTTTCTAATTCTGGAGACGAATTGAATATCTGTGAAATGGCAGTCCCTCTCGTGATAATTCCATGACCATTTGGGATACAAAAGGATGGACACACTGAGCATGACTTGCTTAGTGGATATTGGGTTGCCTAGTGGGCCTGCGGCAACAACTAACATATCTAACTCCTACGACCGATCAGGCAAGCCATTACCCTCTAATCTCCGAGCAAATCCTGTCCAGTGTAACCATACCCTAACACAATTGTCACAATGATAATAATAATTATAAACCTTTATTTCCATTATACAATGGGTATTCTGTTACTAATCTAGGTGTACACTTATAAGTAAAGATCAAGGTAAAGGTTGCCGGGTTTCAGTTCCGATATCCACCCTCAGAACGTCAGCCGGGGCAAGCCCCAACCCCCCACTGTGGTGACCAGCCACAGCAGTAACCTGCCAGTAAACAGCTTAAACTCTCGGTCTCGGACGGGAACCGATCTGTCGATCTCGTTAATGCGAAGCCAGCGCGTTACCACTGTACTAGCCAGAGGCTTAGAAAAACTATACCTGTTCGACTAAGATCGTATGCTTAAAGGGGACTTTAAGTCAACTTGCATATTCTAAAATGAATTATTGGAAAGTCTTAGTCTTATATTAAATGGAATGTTAGATGATAGAAATTTTGTCCGTAAAGGACTTGGATTTAGTGACGCTAAACATCATCGGCCTAATGAGTCATAGCTAACTTAAAAGCAGAAAAAAATATTTGGCACATTTCAACCTTTCATTGCCAGACTTTGGTAGCGCCAATTCTTTCCAAGAATTAGAGATTTTTTTTTTAAACTTCGTCGTAATATTTGGGTAAAAGTTTGTATCTTCTACAAAAGTTTGAGGTCAATTAAGAGAAAAACTTTAAAACTGACGATAAAGTGAAGTTTCTCGGATTTGTTTGAGGAAAGTATTGGAAGACTTATCTCAGAAACACTGGGAATATTGATTTTTCCGTCATGCGTCTACTTTGGACAACACTCCTTTAAATTAATTAATGACAGGAATATCATCTATAACAACAACAAAACCAGCCAACTTTATTATTGAAGAATATTCTATTATTAATATTTTTTTTTCTAGAAAACTTGACTCACCAACAGTTTTCTCAGTTTTCACTAGACTAAATCAATATAGAGCTTAAAAGTAAAGAACAATTTGAGTCGAGAACCTGACATTTCTAAACTTGAAAAAGAAAAATATAAGAGATCAAAGTCCAGAGAGTCTTGCTCTAAAAAAGATAAATTTATTCAATAAAGTGATCGTGTCAGAAAGCACCGAAGATGAATGTTCAGTCATGAAAATGATCTTTCATTGGTTTTTAAACTCCTGATTTGTCAGCACTAGCTATTCTCTGCCTTTGTGTGTGTGTGTGTGTGTGTGTGTGTGTGTGTGTGTGTGTGTGTAA
>JAXCGZ010014287.1:0-15000 GCA_037179515.1 Halocaridina rubra | reverse complement strand
TTTTTTTTTTACTACGAAGACGGCAAAAGAAACTGTAATCGGCTTCATAGAAAACTTTTCAAGCGTATCTTGAACTTCTCTATCTGATAATTATATCATCATTTCTAATATCAGGGATGAAAAAGTTGAATTTATTATTTATTTTTTCTTCAATTTTAAGATTTGTTTTATTGAGCAGTGTTGAAGGCAAAGTTGTCTAATATTTTCTTGAGTGGAAGCTGTTTTAGATTCTCCACAGACGGATAGATGGAACGGGTCATGGAGGACCCATAGGGCGGTCGCCAGCCGGCACAGGCCCCAACCACCCAATGTGGTGCCCAGCCACAGCAGTAACCTCCCTAGTAAACAGCTTAAACTCTCTTGCCTGGACGAGGCGCGATCCGCCGAACTCTCAAATGCAAGGCCAGCGCTTTATCACTGTACTAACCAGGAGGCTAGTGGAATCTACTTAGTAGTTTTCAATAGGTGAACAGATGGCCCTACTAATGTTCCGGGTTTACGTCACGAACTCCCTTTTCTACCAAGGGCTAGGACGGTTGCCTTCTTGCGAAGGACTTCTTTTGATATATGTAATCGTTACCCTGAATGCATGCCCTTATTAACGTCAAACCGTGATGGGGCGAGAACCCTCGACCTGACGCCTCAAAGTCACGGACACTACCGCTTGAGCCACAGTGATGGCCCTACTAATTATACCTTAAAACTGACCACCATTGGTGGAAGTTTAGAAAAAAAATCATACACAGTAAAACCTCTGGCAGAACCACATGACTTCGGGAGTTAATATAGTCAGCATGTTCCGTAATTATTTTTTAATCAGTCTTATTTAATCTTGGATTACTTTCTACATTTGGTTTAACCTTTTATCATCAGATCACATAATAAGAATCTCAAATAACTAATTAATGATAGATATATCATCGATGGTAAATAAAATATTATCAACTTGGAGCAACATTATGTATTCATTTGTGAATTCATTATTTTTATCTTATTTTCGGATTCGAAAAACAAACTAGAAAGAAATATATTTGTATATAAATTCGCAGATCTCATTTATAAAATTTACATTTCTGCAGTCTGGGATATTTTTGACTTTGTATTCTCCTTGTATTTTAGTAAGTATTTTTAACTACTACTCAACAACGAAGTGTCAAAGTTTAATTTTATTCAGATTTTATTTGGGCTTTACTTTTCATCTATATATTTATTTTGTTACTCGTTGAACAATAAAAAAAATAGTGTATAAGTAAAGAGATTAATGATGGCATTGAAACGACATAAATGAACCATGAAACACTGCCTGGACACTCTGGCCCGATTTCTTGAACAGTGTAAACCTAGGATACCATATTGATAGATAGCTAGACACACACAAATGGATTTCATAAATGCATCTAACGCTGTTCTGTGTATGGCTAGGATCCCGCATGGGATCCTAGCCATAGACAGAACCGCGTCAGATGCATTTATGAAATCCATTTGTGTGTCTGGCTAACTATCAATATGGTATCCTAGGTTTACACTGTTCAAGAAATCGGGCCCTAGCCATACACAGAAACGCGTCAGAAGCGTTTATGAAATCCATTTGTGTGTGTCTAGCTAACTAACAATATGGTATCCTAGGTTTATACTGTTCAAGAAATCGGGCCCTAGCCATACACAGAAACGCGTCAGAAGCGTTTATGAAATCCATTTGTGTGTGTCTAACTAACTAACGATATGGTATCCTAGGTTTACACTGTTTAAGAAATCGGGCCTTTCTCTGGACGGTTTCATGCTTAATTTAAGGGGTGTAAGTTTTGTTACCGCAAAATGGCGGATTTTGCAGCTAACAATAAACACGTATTGAAAGATTTTCTTAAAATGATATAATTATGACTTATGCAGTACTGAACACTAAGTATTCCATTTGATATTCTGAAAAACTATGTTCAATATTTGCTCGTTCATTATGACATTGTAAAATTGTAATATGACATGGCTTAAGATCAATGTTTATGGGAACATCATTCTTTTTTTATGTATTTACACTCTTCTATTTTATTATTTACATAAATAGATGCAATTTTTTTCCTAATAATTTCAATGAAGTTTCTACAAGTATTTTGTATGAAAATCTTTAAATTTTTTTATTTTATTTTATCCTCGTTAGAGGAAAAAGGAAATAATTTATAGTTATATTTCATTTTTGGCCTTGAATCTCTGAGGAAAACTTTTGCGGTCATTTATATGAATTTTTTATATATATATTTCGCTGCCAAAAAACCAGCTTGAGAGCAAAGTAAATTTTTGCTTCAAAGAGATCTTCCTCTTTCTCAGCTTTCTGAAATTTTAATATGTTTGTAGATGCATTTATGCATTTATGTATGTATGTATGTATGTATGTATGTATGTATGTATGTATGTATGTATGTATGTATGTATGTATGTATGTATGTATGTATGTTTTTGTCATTTCCAGCAGCCTAAGCTAGAAAGTAATAATTCACACTCAATTTCGTGCTTTCCATGATACAAAACTTTTAAAAGAGTTTCCCAATCTTTATCCGAAATTTTTAAGACAATAAACTCACTTTACAACAGTATATACATACATACATATACTTTGGCTGTTTCCCCCTTTAATTGGGGGGTAGCCGACATCAAAAAAGGAAAACAGTTTGGGGAGAAGTTATTCTCCCCTCTACTCCCCTTCTTCTTTGACAACAGTACTAATTAAATTTCATGTAATTCAATTTAGAATTTTTAGAACTGTATTAATATCACCCTTGTTAATCCCTTTAAACCGTTTATATACTCCAATCATATCCCCCCTAACTCTGCGCCTCTCTAGAGAATGTAGATTATTTTAATCTGTCCTTGAAATGTAGATATATTTCTTTTGGCAAAACTCAATTGAAACAAAAAATACTCATGCCTGTTTATAACTCGATTGCACCCTTCCTGTCTTGCATGAGGTTTAAACAGGTATTAAATATATGTAATTGCTCATGAAATCGCACTGGATAAACTATGAAGGGCTGACTATGGATATGCCGATGAAAAATGCTCAATACAATATCCACATCTTCAGTCATAGAATATCTAATCTGTTAGCACACTATGTTTGTTTGTTGTTTGTTTCGGTTTTTACGCCACGGACTCCCTTTTCTACCAAGGGCTATGACGGTTGCCTTTTTGCGAAGGACTTGTTTTGGCAGATGTATTCGTTACCCTTCATGCATGCCCTTAGTAACCTCAGTCCGTGACGGGGCGCGAACCCTCGACCTGCCGCCTCAGAGTCGCGGACGCTACCATTTTGCCACGGAGACTACAATAGCATTAATTAATATGTACATTTTTTAAGCATTTAAAATATAACTAATGCTGGTAGTTACCGCACTAAAGAGGAGAATGTTTAAATTACTTGAAGAATGTTCACGTCAATAACAGCAAGTGTGTATGTATGCATATATATGATCCTGTTTTAGGTCATGGACTCTATTTTCTAGTAAAGGGCTGGGATGGTGCCTTCTCTCGGACTTTGGTTTGGGGGGGTGCGACCATTACCTTGAGTGAGTGCTCTTTCTAAACTCAGACCGTGGTGGGTCTCGAACCGACGACCTGACGGAAAGTCGAATGCTTTACTACCCGGAATCACACACACACACACACACACACACACACACACACACACATATTCTTTCAAAGTAGAACAATGACTTTAGAAATATGAAATATGATGTTAGTAGTTAAACTAAATTTAATTATACGCATATACTCGTATAAATCAGAGGTAGCCTTCTGAGATCAACAAAAATGGAGCAAGTTACGACTGTCAATGGTGCATGAGAAGTTTCAGAAAAAATAAACAACTGCTTCACCCCACGCAGTAAATGAGTCAGAGAGAGAGAGAGAGAGAGAGAGAGAGAGAGAGAGAGAGAGAGAGAGAGAGAGAGAGAGAGAGAGAGAGAGAGAGAGAGAGAGAGAGAGAGAGAGAGAGAGAGAGAGAGAGAGAGAGAGATAAGAAATAAAAAAAAAATAGCCATAAAAAAGAAGCGATAAGTTAGAGGAAGTTATCAGGCGGAATTGGGAGTTTTGATGGTGTTTCCATCTGACGTTCCAGCCAAGTAAACAAATACTTTGAAAGAATGAAGAGTACTGACTCGAGGGTTTCGGGTAGGGGGTGTATGTCACTTCAACACTATATTTATTTGCACGGCATATCCACTTTTTACTTTATGCTCTCTCAATACAGATATCTTTGGCAATTACACACACACCCATTCACACACACACACCCACATCCACCCACCTATCACCGTCCCCTCATGCACACACACACACACACACACACACGTGTGTGTGTGTATGTGTGTATTTACATAATTGCATATACCTAATTGTTCTCACGGGAATGTACACGATGGTCGTAACTAAAAGACTCCTCATAAATTTCAATATTTTACTCACCAGCGCTTATTATATCATTCACTGCTTCCTCATTTAGTAATTTCCAACTACCGACTATTCTTACACTTAATAAAACTTCCTTACATCCTGTAAAGAATTTATCTTGCGATGCTTCACGCTATGAACTCTATGAGTAGTTCTGGCATCATCCATATAAAAATACTACTCCATGTCCATGAAGTCAAAACCATGCACAAATATCAAAATTTTGACCATATACCCCCTCTTCCTTCTAGCTTTGAATGATGGTAAGTCTAACTCTCTCAGCCTTTTCACGAGCTGATTTTAATAGGGGGTGCATATTTGAACTTAAGTCTCACATAAGTTACATAAACATTCCTAACCATTTCCTCGTCCATGTGCATGAAAACTATCTTCATGATTGCTATGAGGGCATATACTGCATTTACTATGCCAATTATATGCATTTAAGCAGACTTATTTACCAATACGTTAATCCTTGTACCTCTTTCATTCTCTCTATTCTGAGGTTCAGGGCCCAATATTGAGTACCCACACTTGGGATTACTTATACTCTTGCTCAATCTTAGAAGTTTACATTAAGAAATTTTGAATCGTATTACCATTTGACCAACCACTCATGTAGACTTTTATATATTGTTTTTTACTCTCTTCGCAATCTTTGCATCATCTGCAAACACATTCAACAATGCATTCACAGAATCTGGCAGGTTATTTGCATATATATGGCACAGAAGTGGCAAGGCCTGTGGAACCCAATTGCTAGCCTTTCAGTAGAAATAGAGTTCATGTCTTACTCTGATCGTCTGTTCCCTTCATTCTAAATAAGTTTTCAGCCACAAGATATTTCTACCTATTCTAGCCATTACTTGCAGTGTGTCTGTGTATGCTCATACACAAAACACACACACACACACATACGCACACACATACATACATATACATATACATACATATATATATATATATATATATATATATATATATATATATATATATATATATATATATATATATATATATATATATATATATATATATATATATATATATATATATATATATATATATATATATATATATATATATATATAGAGAGAGAGAGAGAGAGAGAGAGAGACTAATTCATGGTCTCGCGAGAAGAAAATTTCTAAGTAAATATTCTTACGGACTTGAAAGACTGCATGATAGCAGTTTTTCTCATTGCTTTTTATATGCAATAAGCATTTTGTACAGTACTCCCGTGCTCTGGTGTGGAAGGTGTGTGTAAAGGGAATTAAAAACCAAATCACTGGTGTGGAGCAGAGGCAGTTATCAATTTTTTTTTCTCCTGTGATCTGCTGGCTTTCAACTTAATTGAGTTTCACCCCAGGGTCACATTCAGATACTATTTGTAAAATGTATATATCTATTTTTTCAGCCAAAATGGAGAATGGAGAGTTGGCCACTTCGACTAATTTCCCTCTTTTTTTTTTTATCTGTCATCATCATATTGTTCTTTTTCTATATGATATTTGCCAAAGCTTTTTGGAAAAAGGTTTTTACCTTCTACTGGCATTATAGAAGTAGTAGTCACCGTGGCTCAAGAGGTAGCGTCCGTGACTTTGAGGCGTCAGGTCGAGGGTTCGCGCCCCGTCACGGTCTGAGGGTAGCAAGGGCATGCACTCAGAGTAACGATTACATCTGCCAAAACAAGTCCTTCGCAAGAAGGGAGTCCATGACGTAAAACCGGATACGAAACTGGCATTATAGAAGTAGATTCACAGAATATACAACACGAATACAGAGAATTCGCTATAAAATTTAGATATAGAAGGTCATAAAAAGCATAGCTGAGGATTCTGAACCAAATTAGATTAGAAATCTACATTTAGAATATTTATATTTCTTTAGTCACCATATATATTAATAATCTCAAATTGCGAAAGTATATATATATATATATATATATATATATATATATATATATATATATATATATATATATATATATATATATATATATATATATATATATATATATATATATATATATATGACTTCTATAAGAAAACAGAAATATTAGGAGGGAAAAACTCTTCGCATTCAAGGAAAATTAGCATCCCAAGAAATATTATTATAGCCAAAGAGAGAATAACAGACTTCTTTTACGGCTGCAACAACATTAACATTCCCGTACTGTTTTAGGCACTGCAAACAAAGTGCCAAAGAGAGTGAAGGGAAGCAAGGAATTAATGCTCATGAAAAAAAAACATGGCAGCTATTTTGATAAAATACCTACAGAGCAAAATAATGAAATGAAAGCCAGTCTCTAAGGTTTTCTTAAATACATGAATAGATAAACAAATAAAGAAAATTGGAAAAACTAAACAAACCAGATAAATCGAGTTGTATTCTTAGACATCAAATATATATATCTAGAATCCTCATTAATGTTTATCTGCTTTCATTTCATCATATTGTAGGGCCTTCTGTCTATATGATACCGAGATGTGTGGTAAACTATATATATATATATATATATATATATATATATATATATATATATATATATATATATATATATATATATATATAGTGTGTGTGTGTGTGTGTGTGTGTGTGTGTGTGTGTGTGTGTGTGATTACCTAATTGATTACCTAATTGTGTTTACGGGAAAGAGCCCAAAGCTCGTATCTTCCCGTCTCCTGATCGGTTCCATTTTAGACTTAGTGATACTTATCGTACCTGTCCTTAAAACTATGGAATGAGATACCATTAACTACCTCCTCGCTTAGCGAATTCCAATTATCAACTACTCTTACACTGAAAAAGTATTTCCTTACATCCTGCAAACAAGTTTTCTTACGAAGCTTCAAACTATGACCTCTAGTTCTAGAGCCAGCCATATCGAAATATCGATCCCTATCCACTCTATCATAACCATGAAGGAATTTAAAGACTGTCACCATATCCCCCCTTACTCTTCTAGCTTCGAGTGATGGCAAGTCTAATTCCCTCAGCCTGTCATCATAACCGAGATTGCGTATTTCTGGCACCAGTTTCGTGGCATGTCTTTGAACTTTTTCAAGCTTAGCTATGTGCTTTTTCAAGTGCGGATTCCAAAAGGGGGCTGCATATTCGAGTTTTGGCCTCACATAGGTTACATAAATATTTCTGAACATTTCCTTGTCCATGTGCCTGAAGGCTACCCTTACATTTGATAAGAATGCATATGCTGCCCTTACTATGCCATTTATATGTATTTCTAGAGACAAATCTGCCAGTATGTTTACTCCTAGATCTCTCTCATTTTCTGTCTCTTGAAGTTGTACTCCAGCCACCGAGTAGTCAAGCTTGGGCCTTCTTGCACTTGTACCCATTCTCATTACCTTACATTTTGAGGTATTGAATTTCATTAGCCACTTTTCTGACCACTCATGCAGATTATTTAGATCCTCCTGAAGTTCTCTACCATTGTTCTCGTTTTTTACTTTCTTCACAATCTTTGCATCATCTGCAAACATATTCATGAATGAATTTACAGACTCTGGTAGGTCATTTACATATACAAGGAACAAAAGTGGCCCTAAAACTGAACCCTGTGGAACTCCACTACTAACTCTTCTCCATTCAGACACTGAGTGCCTTACTCTAACCCTCTGTTCCCTTCCTTCTAAGTAAGTTTTTATCCATTCCAAGACATTTCCACCTATTCTAGCCATTGATTGCAGCTTCCTAATAAGTCTCCCATGTGGAACAGTGTCAAACGCTTTCTGGAAGTCTAGGAATATGCAATCTGCCCAGCCCTCTCTTTCCTGTAAGATTTGGCTTACCTCATCATAAAATTCTAATAAGTTTGTTACTGTTGATCTTCCTTCTCTGAAGCCATGTTGCCTCACTGACAAAAAGTTGAAGGATTCCAAGTGAAGAGAGATATGTTTCCTAAGTAGTTTCTCCATAACTTTGCAAACTATGCTGGTCAAGGAAACTGGTCTATAGTTCAGAGCCGTATCCCTCCTTCCCTTTTTGAAGATAGGTATCACATTTGCTTGTTTCCAGCATCTTGGAATCTCCCCCGACTCCAGTGACTCCTTAAATATGATACTTAGTGCCACTGATATTGTGTTTGCGCATTTTTTGAGCACATGAGGAGATATGTCATCAGGACCTGTAGCTTTATGAACATCTAAATCCATCAGCGCTTTGCATACCTCTGTGGCTGTAAGGTTGATGTTCTCTAATACCGGCCCTTGAGCTTCTATCACTGCAATCTGAGGGGGTGGGGTATTTTCTACTGTAAATACTGACTGAAACTCCTTGTTCAATTCTTTGCAGATCTCTTCGTCCGTCTCAGTGATGCTTCCATCCGCTCTCTTTAGCCTTAAAACCTGTTCTTTTACCTTCAGTTTTCCTCTGATAAAGCTGTGGAAAAGCTTGGGATTTTCTTTAGCCTTCCTGGTGATGTCCCTCTCATAATCTCTCTCTGCCTCTCTCCTTTTACTTAGGTAGTCATTTCTTGCTCTTTTGTAGGTTTGCCAGGCATTTATGTTTTTTCTCCTCCTATACCTTTTCCAGCATTTGTCTCTCCACTCCTTAGCTCTTTTACACCCATTATCGAACTATTTCTCTCTGGCATGAATTACACCTACTTTGGTGACAGGTATGCAGCAATCTACTATCTTCCCATATTTCTCACAAAAGATGTCATACATTTCTTGTACAGATTTGTTGTAAAATAAGGTTCTCCAGTCAATAACTGCAAAAAGCTCATTCATTTTGATGTAATCTCCTTTCGGATAGTTCCTCCTCATGTCCTCAGTGCCTCTACTCTCAGGAAGAATGTCTTCAATGATATACTCCATCAACAACACACAGTGGTCACTCTTTCCAATTGGTGGTTCATACTCAATATTTTCAATATCCAACACATTATCTGTGAACACTAGATCAAGTAGTGATGGCTCATCCCCACCCCTGGCTCTTGTTGGTTCCATTACATGTTGGTGTAGGAAATTCCCTTGTACGCAATCTAGGAATCTTGCCCCAAAGGAGTCCTCACCACTGTGTGGGTCAAGATTTATCCAATCTATCTCTTTATGATTAAAGTCTCCCATAATCAAAATCCTACATTTTTTCTCCCATGCCATGTTAACAACTGAGTTTATGACTTCAATAGTACCTATATGACTTTCCTCATAAATTTCAAGCCTATTTTGGTTCCTTGGTGGGTTGTATACAACAGTTATTATAATGCTCTCTGACCCAGTATTTATGCGAGCAACAAGAAATTCCCTGAACTCACTTTCTATAGCCAAGTTTATTTCTTCAACTTGAATCCTCTCACTTATGAGCAGTGCTATCCCTCCACCAGTCCTCTCAGATCTTTCGACCCTTAGTATTCTGAAGCCCTTAGGAAAAACTGTGACACTGTTTATGTCCTCACTCAACTTAGTCTCTGTAATTGCTACTATATCTGCCTTACTGTTGTGAATCCTATCTTTTAATTCTACTGCCTTACCAGCTAATCCATCAGCATTTGTGTATAACAATCTTAATGAGGCCCCATCCCCTGATCTTCTGTCATTATCTTCTTTATCTCCCCTTTGTCTGGAAGTATTCTGTAACGAAAATTTTTCTTCTCTTCTTCATTTCTTTCATCATTTAACCTTCTTGCCTCTTGCAACAAGTTTTTGATCTTTCCCATCTCTTCCTGTGTTCTGTATCGTCTAATGAACACTTCTTTGCATTCTTGAAGGTCTTTTAGACTTTTTTTTCTCAACAATATTTCCCTACATGTTTCCCCTCTCTCAAAGGTTACTTTTGTTGGTCTCGGCTTTCCTTCCCTCGAATATTTACCTAGTTGGTGTATGTTTACAATATCCTCAGGACCACATACTACTCCAAGCTTTCTTATCAGGTCTACAACGCTAGCTTTATTTTCTTCAAGTCTCCCCTGCCATGTTGGCTCCTGGGATTCACTTATGCCTGAGATTACCACTGTCTTCTCCTTATCAAGTGCCTGTCTGATGAGTGGGTTTGCCCTTTCCATCACAACGTCTTTCATTTTTTCGATTACTGTCTCTTTATAGTCAACTGTTTGTATGTTTTCCAGTGCCACCACCTTTACAGCCTCTTTTACTGCCACATTTCCCTTTAGTGCATCAGCAAAGGACGTTTTCATGGCATCATTTTCCATATTCAGCTCCTGGAACTCTTTTCTGAACTGTTCAATGTTTTCCTTAATCTGAACATTCCAAGCAGCAATCTCGTCTCTCTCAGAAGAGAGCAGTGAACTAACATCTAATTCCTTTAGGTTGTCATTTAGCTGTTTGTTTTTATCTTCTTGTTTAGAAATTCTAGATTCTAGTTGACTCTTTTCCCCTTCCAGCTTCTTTATTCTTTTTTCTAGTTCCTTTCTCTCCTGCCCTTGTGCTTTATTTGCTTCCTCCAAAGATCTTATTTGTTCTCTGAGTGTTTCATTCTCTTTCATTTCTCCATCCATATTCCGAATTTTATCATCAAGGCTTATAACCATTTCCTCTAACTTCTTGATTCTCTGTTTAAGTCCCCTGATGACTACCCCTTCTCCCGACCCATGGGTGGGAGAGGTTTGGGACAGAGATGGCTTCATTTTTATGTTCTCCCTCTCACAGAATATAGAAAGAAGACGAGAAAGAGGAAAAAAAAGAAAAGAGAAAAACTTCTAATTTAGCTTCACACAGAATTTTTATATCTCCATATAAGTGCTATTTAGTGACTTAGTTTGTCTCCTTTCTGGTAACACACATCTTAACTTAAAAACTTGACCATGGTAATTTAAGCATAAAAAGAAAAAGAAAAACAAAAGTCAAACCTGAAGGAAAATTCGAATTTGTGTTTGAGGTGGCACCCACCTGTTTCTGTTATATATTCTTCCTAACTGATAAACTGACTTGCTAACCAAGATATGTCATCACGGGATTAGACTTTACATTTAACTCAATATATATACAAAATAACAAAATAGTAAAAGAGAAAGCTAAAAGAAAAGCAAAAAAAATGAAGAAAATAAGACTGCTGTACTACTTGGCAACTTAACTCAGTACTGTTGACAGGTGGGTATTTGGTAATTTTTTTTCTTTTATTATTCAATTGTTTTCGTGTATCAAACTAACTAACTAGTTAATATAAATGGGAAGGATACTGATTTTAACAATATATAGAACCACAGGATCAGGTAAACGGCTTAAGAGCTTTCCCCAGTTTACACAAAAAATTAGGTAATGTGATGTGATGGCTCTACCTCTGGCAACTCTTCTAGATTTCCCTCAAGGCAGAACTGGACGGCAGCTTCTCTCTCTCTCCTCACGAAAAAGTTCTCAATTTTTTTTCCTTTAATATGAACAGTCTCGTCTTACAACAAATATAAGTTCTTGTACTCACAATACTCTGTGTGTGTGTGTGTGATTACCTAATTGTGATTACCTAATTGTGTTTACGGGAAAGAGCCCAAAGCTCGTATCTTCCCGTCTCCTGATCGGTTCCATTTTTAGACTTAGTGATACTTATCGTACCTGTCCTTAAAACTATGGATTGAGATACCATTAACTACCTCCTCGCTTAGCCAATTCCAATTATCAACTACTCTTACACTGAAAAAGTATTTCCTTACATCCTGCAAACAAGTTTTCTTACGAAGCTTCAAACTATGACCTCTAGTTCTAGAGCCAGCCATATCGAAATATCGATCCCTATCCACTCTATCATAACCATGAAGGAATTTAAAGACTGTCACCATATCCCCCCTTACTCTTCTAGCTTCGAGTGATGGCAAGTCTAATTCCCTCAGCCTCTCATCATAACCGAGATTGCGTATTTCTGGCACCAGTTTCGTGGCATGTCTTTGAACTTTTTCAAGCTTAGCTATGTGCTTTTTCAAGTGCGGATTCCAAAAGGGGGCTGCATATTCGAGTTTTGGCCTCACATAGGTTACATAAATATTTCTGAACATTTCCTTGTCCATGTGCCTGAAGGCTACCCTTACATTTGATAAGAATGCATATGCTGCCCTTACTACGCCATTTATATGTATTTCTGGAGACAAATCTGCCAGTATGTTTACTCCTAGATCTCTCTCATTTTCTGTCTCTTGAAGTTGTACTCCAGCCACCGAGTAGTCAAGCTTGGGCCTTCTTGCACTTGTACCCATTCTCATTACCTTACATTTTGAGGTATTGAATTTCATTAGCCACTTTTCTGACCACTCATGCAGATTATTTAGATCCTCCTGAAGTTCTCTACCATTGTTCTCGTTTTTTACTTTCTTCACAATCTTTGCATCATCTGCAAACATATTCATGAATGAATTTACAGACTCTGGTAGGTCATTTACATATACAAGGAACAAAAGTGGCCCTAAAACTGAACCCTGTGGAACTCCACTACTAACTCTTCTCCATTCAGACACTGAGTGTCTTACTCTAACCCTCTGTTCCCTTCCTTCTAAGTAAGTTTTAATCCATTCCAAGACATTTCCACCTATTCTAGCCATTGATTGCAGCTTCCTAATAAGTCTCCCATGTGGAACAGTGTCAAACGCTTTCTGGAAGTCTAGGAATATGCAATCTGCCCAGCCCTCTCTTTCCTGTAAGATTTGGCTTACCTCATCATAAAATTCTAATAAGTTTGTTACTGTTGATCTTCCTTCTCTGAAGCCATGTTGCCTCACTGACAAAAAGTTGAAGGATTCCAAGTGAAGAGAGATATGTTTCCTTAGTAGTTTCTCCATAAGTTTGCAAACTATGCTGGTCAAGGAAACTGGTCTATAGTTCAGAGCCGTATCCCTCCTTCCCTTTTTGAAGATAGGTATCACATTTGCTTGTTTCCAGCATCTTGGAATCTCCCCCGACTCCAGTGACTCCTTAAATATGATACTTAGTGCCACTGATATTGTGTTTGCGCATTTTTTAAGCACATGAGGGGATATGTCATCAGGACCTGTAGCTTTATGAACATCTAAATCCATCAGCGCTTTGCATACCTCTGTGGCTGTAAGGTTGATGTTCTCTAATACCGGCCCTTGAGCTTCTATCACTGCAATCTGAGGGGGTGGGGTATTTTCTACTGTAAATACTGACTGAAACTCCTTGTTCAATTCTTTGCAGATCTCTTCGTCCGTCTCAGTGATGCTTCCATCCGCTCTCTTTAGCCTTAAAACCTGTTCTTTTACCTTCAGTTTTCCTCTGATAAAGCTGTGGAAAAGCTTGGGATTTTCTTTAGCCTTCCTGGTGATGTCCCTCTCATAATCTCTCTCTGCCTCTCTCCTTTTACTTAGGTAGTCATTTCTTGCTCTTTTGTAGGTTTGCCAGGCATTTATGTTTTTTCTCCTCCTATACCTTTTCCAGCATTTGTCTCTCCACTCCTTAGCTCTTTTACACCCATTATCGAACCATTTCTCTCTGGCATGAATTACACCTACTTTGGTGACAGGTATGCAGCAATCTACTATCTTCCCATATTTCTCACAAAAGATGTCATACATTTCTTGTACAGATTTGTTGTAAAATAAGGTTCTCCAGTCAATAACTGCAAAAAGCTCATTCATTTTGATGTAATCTCCTTTCGGATAGTTCCTCCTCATGTCCTCAGTGCCTCTACTCTCAGGAAGAATGTCTTCAATGATATACTCCATCAACAACACACAGTGGTCACTCTTTCCAATTGGTGGTTCATACTCAATATTTTCAATATCCAACACATTATCTGTGAACACCAGATCAAGTAGTGATGGCTCATCCCCACCCCTGGCTCTTGTTGGTTCCATTACATGTTGGTGTAGGAAATTCCCTTGTACGCAATCTAGGAATCTTGCCCCAAAGGAGTCCTCACCACTGTGTGGGTCAAGATTTATCCAATCTATCTCTTTATGATTAAAGTCTCCCATAATCAAAATCCTACATTTTTTCTCCCGCGCCATGTTAACAACTGAGTTTATGACTTCAATCGTACCTATATGACTTTCCTCATAAATTTCAAGCCTATTTTGGTTCCTTGGTGGGTTGTATACAACAGTTATTATAATGCTCTCTGACCCAGTATTTATGCGAGCAACAAGAAATTCCCTGAACTCACTTTCTATAGCCAAGTTTATCTCTTCAACTTGAATCCTCTCACTTATGAGCAGTGCTATCCCTCCACCAGTCCTCTCAGATCTTTCGACCCTTAGTATTCTGAAGCCCTTAGGAAAAACTGTGACACTGTTTATGTCCTCACTCAACTTAGTCTCTGTAATTGCTACTATATCTGCCTTACTGTTGTGAATCCTATCTTTTAATTCTACTGCCTTACCAGCTAATCCATCAGCATTTGTGTATAACAATCTTAATGAGGCCCCATCCCCTGATCTTCTGTCATTATCTTCTTTATCTCCCCTTTGTCTGGAAGTATTCCGTAACGAAATTTTTCTTCTCTTCTTCATTTCTTTCATCATTTAACCTTCTTGCCTCTTGCAACAAGTTTTTGATCTTTCCCATCTCTTCCTGTGTTCTGTATCGTCTAATGAACACTTCTTTGCATTCTTGAAGGTCTTTTAGACTTTTTTTT
>JAXCGZ010014286.1:25000-28068 GCA_037179515.1 Halocaridina rubra | reverse complement strand
CAAAGAATCAGTGAGAGAGAGAGAGAGAGAGAGAGAGAGAGAGAGAGAGAGAGAGAGAGAGAGAGAGAGAGAGAGAGAGAGAGAGAGAAGAGAAAGCTGCTGGAACAAAAGGAGAGCAGTTAGAAGGACTGACCAACTGGAAAGATCATTTAACGATGGATGAACACCCCGGGAAAGTCGTTCAGTCAATAGAATATCATGAAAAGAGTACAGAATGCATTTATAAGAATTACCCTTGTGTCCATGGTTTCTTCGAGCCAATCACGCACTCATATGTGTATACACAGCCTACTGTTTGTAAGCTACGGCATACTCGTGTATATATATACGCATAGCAGCAGAATGTAAACCAACAGGAGAAAATTATCTGTTTTTATTAGAGCAATCGAGGTTTCTCATTGCATATTAATTGGACCATGTAATCATCCTGTCTACTTGTTATAAAAACGTCAGATATTCTCTCTCTCTCTCTGAGAATTGGAATTCAACAAGAGATAGTATACATCAAACTATAAGCAACATCCTTCGGTTGCTCTAGTATGTACCAGCAAGTGGTTTCTGCAAAAAAGTTTAATAGATGACTGTCTAAAGCAGTGTTTCTCAACCTTTTTTTTTTTAAATCAGGGCGCACTTGTAGAGGAATTAAAGCTCTGAGACGCATTTAATATATCAATAAGATAAAATTATCCATAAAATTGTAAAATAGGAAAATTATAAAAAAATGGCTCTTGAAATAAGCATGCATATCTAAAACCATATAATAAAATATCATTTGGTGTTTGGCCTTCAAAATTTCATGGGGATACGAGGGGAAAGTTGTGGCGTTATTTGTCTGGCATCAGCTTAAAACTAGCTCCCGCCCTACAATTTCTATTTACGAAAGTAAGTAATTAAATAAATAAATAAATTAGTAAATAATAAAAATAATAATAATAATAATAATAATAATAATAATAATTATAATAATACATTTATTATTATTATTATTATTATTATTATTACGTCACATACTCCCTTTTCTACCAAGGGCTAGGACGTTTGCCTCCTTACGGACTTATTTTGGCAAATGTAATCGCTACCCTTAGTGCATGCCCTTGCTAACCTCAGACCGTGACAGGGCACGAACCCTCGACCTGACGCCTCAAAGTTGCGGACGCTACCGCTTGAGCCATAGTGATTATTATTATTATTATTATCATTATTATACAAACATTGATATACCCAGTTATCCAGTAACAACAACAACACCAAAATGAGTAAATGTGGGACCATTCCTTCGTAAGAAATGGCGCGGTGCTTTTTTTTTTTTTTTAATAATTATGTAATCACAAATCGTTGCTAGACGTCCTTGCTCTCTCGCAGTATGTTATCGAGGTTATTTTGCGGTCACAGGGAAAGTTACTCCTATCACAAGTACAGTAATAATAATAATAATAATAATAATAATAATAATAATAATAATAATAATAATAATAATAATAATAATAATAGTAATAATAATAATATACTATTATTATTATTATTATTATTATTATTATTATTTTCATTATTATTATTATTATTATTATTACCTTTACTCCGTCACGGAAGACGTTTTGTCATTACGGTAATGACTGTAAATAAAACAATGATGATGCAATATGCATTCATGGTAATAATAAAAATATGTAGTGGTAGACGTAGCAGGAGTAGGAGTAGTACAGCATTTTCATTGTGAATAAATTACGATATAGATTCGACGAGTATAGCTGGTAAATATGGACTTGAGAAAAAAATATACATGCAATTTAAATAGTAAATTGTAAGAGATGGAGAGGTCAAGAGATCGTCACATTCAAGTCTTGGGGTCAGATAAACTTGCAATAAAACAGGAAAATTATAATGTAAGGGTGATGTATTGTCTTCACTTAAATAATAATTATAATAATAATAATAATAATAATAATAATAATAATAATAATAATAATAATAATAATAATAATAGTAGTAGTAGTAGTAGTAGTAGTAGTAGTAGTAGTAGTACGAAATGGTAATGAAGAAGAATCGGAGCTGTTTTGAATGTCCACTTTTGCAAAAATAATAATAAAAAAAAACATTAAAAGTGAGTAGCTATATAGGTAACCTATTAGAACCGAGATGATGAGATTCCTGTTGTTTATTATAGCAGAAACAACAGTGTCTGTATTAGTAATTTTAGTAGTAGCAGCAGCAGCAGGAGAGGCAATTCTTGTTAAAGTATTAATAGTAGAAGCAACAGAAGTAGCAGTAAAAAAAGTGACATAATTATGAGCAATCACAATTGGAGATAAAAACTTTTACCTTCTCACTTGATTTTTTTTATTTTATTTTTATTTTTTTTTGCACTTAGTTGAAAAATAGAACCTCATTATCAGAGAAGCATTTTTCCCACACTGGACAATACAATCTGAGAAAATCTGAAAGTAATTACGTAACACATTCTGTCGAGATACTACTACTACTACTATTATCATTATTATTATTACTACTACTACTACTACATCTACTACAATTACTACTACTACCATGAGGCCTAACCCTCAAACTCCCATTGCAAATCTTCGTTTTAAGTTTGTATTCAACCTTAATTCCTCATTTCACTTCTAGAACTACATCTGCAAAATCTACTCCCGATTATTAATGCATCTTCAAAATCTACTACCGATTATTAATGCAACAACAACAAAAACAACAACTACTGCTACTAATATTGCCACTACTGCTACTGCTGGTGTCGCATATTTTGTTGGCCAGTCAACATTTGACCGCTTCTGGGAAGTCGCACCCAGGGTCGAACCCTGAGACCTGAGAAAGGAAAATCCACTTGGGGCATGAAGAGTGACATTTTCCAGATGACGTGACCCATGGTCGAGAAGTTCTGGAAAAGCTATCACGAAGCCATGACCCAGGCATCGAACTCTGGGAAAGTTATTACCCAATAGTTAAGGGTCAAGCGTCGGATATCCCTCCCCTCGGCTTAGCCAAAAACCAGTCTTTGTCTGTGTTTAAGTGCTGAGAGTTGGCCTTGTTGAAGGCCAAGTAAACTCGTA
>JAXCGZ010014286.1:0-12500 GCA_037179515.1 Halocaridina rubra | reverse complement strand
AACAGTAGTAGATCAATAATAATAATAATAATAATAATAATAATAATAATAATAATAATAATAATAATAATAATAATATTAATAATAATAATAATAATAATAATACTTATATTTTATAAGGATGAGTAACCCCCAGATCCCCATGTAAAGCTAATTAACACTGTAAATTAATAAGTTAGGTTAGGTTGGGTTGAGTTAGGTGAGGTTAAGTCAGTTAATATACCTTGTAAATAGCAATAATCCTAGAGCATCCTGGTATACTCATCTTAATAATAATAATAATAATTATAACAATAATAACAATAATAATAAAAATAAATTCATACATATATTCACACATACATACATACATACATACATACATACATACATACATACATACATACATATGGCGCACCTAAAACAGGTTTTTATTTGTTCCGTCTGATCCTAACCTCAAGAGAGGAACAAAAATTATGACTCATTCTCTCTTTCTCTCTTCATTTTAATTCTTCACCTGTTGCAAAGGATATTCCAAGAGAGCTCAAAATATACATTATTCACATATAAACATAAATTTCATTAAAATTACAACTATTTCAGTCAGAAAACGTAAATATATAAGGCAAAACTATATCAACTAAGCACATTTGAGAACAGATTTCGGATATGAATTGCAGTTAGAGTAGAGAAGAAAATGAACACACGATTAAGTGACTGGAAGGGGATGAGGCCTTTATAACAGCTAAAAAAAAGTTACTTTCACAATATTTCAGGGTTTCGGGTTACCTACTCTATGTACTAACACATAGTCACATCACTCGATGCTAGAAGCTAGAAAAGGGACATGGCAAAGATGTTTAAATTCCAAAATGGTTTCGGTGGCGTGGAGAAGGATGTTGTTTGTTTGATTTATTGAGCACTACATTGTCAGTCAAGTAGCTTTTAACATATATTTGAAACAAAAGAATAAAACGTTTCTAAATAATGCCAGAGATATCTGATAAGGATGGGTTTAAAACTGGAGGTCACACTTTGAAGCTTAACAAAAAGTCTGTGCAGGATGTAATAAAGTACTTCTTATAGTGCAAGAACAGTTGATAAATGAAATTCGCTAAGAGATGACTTAGCAAATGCTAAATTCATTCATAGTCTATGGATAAATATAGTAAGTGTTCGTGAGTAAAATATTAAAAGGACCACGTGAGGGGGAGTGAGAAGAAGAGGGCTCTTTCTCGTGAGCACAAATAGGTATATACATATACACACGTGTGTGTATATGTGCATTCGCGCATGCATGCGTGCGTGCGCGTGTGTGTAAGAACAAACTGTTAACATACAGAATTAAATAGTAAGGAAGTCCATCAGTGAAACAACACAGAAAATAACACTATATTTCGGGTCCTAACTGGACCCTTTCTCAAGCACAAGTGCTTGACAAGGGGAAGTCCTTCCTTACATACATACATATATATATATATATATATATATATATATATATATATATATATATATATATATATATATATATATATATATATATATATATATAGTAAGGAAGCCCATCAGTGAAACAAAACTTATAAAACAATGCTATATTTCGGATCCTAACTGGATCCCTTCTCAAGCACAACAGTTGTGCTTGAGAAGGGATCCAGTTAGGATCCGAAATATAGCATTGTTTTATAAGTTTTGTTTCACTGATGGGCTTCCTTACTATTTAGTGCTGTATGCTAACAGTTTGTACTTATAAATATATATATATATATATATATATATATATATATATATATATATATATATATATATATATATATATATATATATATATATATATACATATATATATATATATATATATATATATATATATATATATATATATATATATATATATATATATATATATATATATATATATATATATATATATATATATATATATATATATATATATATATATATATATATATATATATATATATATATATATATATATATATCTTCTAAATCATGAATCCTACGACGATATTATTGCAATTCGGTTTAAAAGCTGAGAGCCCCATGGTCCCATGCGTAATAGTTCGCAAAGAGAAAAAACGACATATATGTTGAATAACAATAATAGGATCATATACATTAGTATAAAACATTGCATCATACAATTTGGAATAACACATGAGATGAAGTTCTTTGGTGGCACTCACGTAAACGGGTATTTCATCTCAGGGCAAGAGTTCTGCCAGACAAGCATCGTTACCTATGTTTAAGTCCCAAGATCTAAAGGGAACCATTCCACTACTAAATTAACACATTTAAGAGTTTAATTACTTAAGTCGCCAGATATTAGTTCACGGTTGACACACCGTATATTTCGTTACTTAAACACTTTTTGTCCAGAGATACTTTACAACAATAACCAACTCGGATTTCTGGGTATGAGCCAGGCACTGATCCACTAAACTAAGAAGGATAAACTTGAATTCAGGGTATGATCCCAGCATTGATCTACTGAAATACGCAGGGCGGTGTTGTGCCTATCAGCAAAGGATGCCACAGTTAAGAGAAAGGGGTCATTTTCAATCGGTAATACTTCCGTTTCTAAAACTGCCCAGAAAACTAGACATGACCTGCTTTTCAAATGAGGTCTGCAGGACGATTATTACCGCCTTTGCCCAAGTACGAGAATATGCATCTTTTTCACAAGACAGACGCCACTGCCCACTACTTCTTATCCCATAGTGACTCTAACGAAGAGAAACTGTGTAACTATGTGAAATTGTGCAATAAATAAAAAAAATATAGATATAAATAAAAGACCGAGATTACCCATCTATATTTGAGTCTTACTCACAATGCCGATACTGTCTTGCCACCATGACCTCCAAGGGTAGTGATTTTTATGTTCTTACAAAATACCCTCATGTCTAAGGTCAAGGAAGGAAGAGTATGCCAGGTCAAAGGTCAGGAAAGGGTAAGACGTGAATAATAAGAAGGTACATTAAAGACGAAGATACTTTCTTATGCTAAGTATATTCCATCAAGATCTATTATTATTATTATTATTATTATTATTATTATTAATTATTATTATTATTGCAAATGCTTGCATCTCTTTAGTCAAGCATGAAAATGAATTAAGACGAGCAGCCAAAGGCAACTTACAAAGCATTCTGTATTATACGTACTCAATACTCGTCAAACTTCTTTAAAGAACGAATCATAGATCAAGATAAGTAGCTAATATTAGGCCTAGGATGAGATGGAGCCAAACAGCATTGAACAGGTAGGGCATAATGCCAGTGCAGATTGGCAAACAACGGCAAGAAGAAGAAGAAGAAGAAGAAGAAGAAGAAGAAGAAGCAACAACAACAACAACAACAACAACAACAACAACAACCCAAATAAATAAACAAGCCAATAACTATATAAATATAATAATAATATATATATATATATATATATATATATATATATATATATATATATATATATATATATATATATATATATATATATATATATATATATATATATATATATATAAGAAAACTACGCGTTTTCAATAAGTTGTATCAAATAAATTACCAAAAGAAAAAATCTTCACTCAATGGCGACACATCCAACACTCATCTCACATTTATATCACCAATCTAATCCCTTTTAGTAGCTCCACAATTATGCACAGTCTGAGACCGAATTACTAGGGACCTGCTTAATAGGTTGGTCTATGGCACCAGTCGCACGTTGCGATACTACACCTGAAGGTTTTTTTGACTTAAATAGGACTGTCCAGGATAGTTCGATGTTAAGTCTTACTTCTGTCACGGTTCTTTTCTATACCTACATCTACAGCGAATATTCTTGGATATTCGCTACACGTCTCTTGTTATTTCTTTACATCTAACAAGTCACTACACTCTCCATCTCTGTTTCTCGTAATGTTTTCTTCGTGCCCAGGTCCGATGAGGGCAGTTTATTCATTTTTTTTTTTTTATTGGGGAGGGGCATCCTGGTATTTATCATAAAAAAATCCGGTTAGGAGCCTTTTCGTACTCCTTGCATAATATATATATATATATATATATATATATATATATATATATATATATATATATATATATGTGTGTGTGTGTGTGTGTGTGTGCGTGGTGTGTGTGTGTGTGTGTGAGAGAGATTGTGATTACCTAATTGTGTTTACGGGAAAGAGCCTAAAGCTCGTATCTTCCCGTCTCCTGATCGCTTCCATTTTATACTTAGTCATACTTATCATACCTGTCCTTAAAACTATGGATTGAGATAGCATTAACTACCTCCTCGCTTAGCCAATTCCAATTATCAACTACTCTTACACTGAAAAAGTATTTCCTTACATCCTGCAAAGAAGTCTTCTTACGAAGCTTCAAACTATGACCTCTAGTTCTAGAGCCAGCCATATCGAAATATCGATCCCTATCCACTCTATCATAACCATGAAGGAATTTAAAGACTGTCACCATATCCCCCCTCACTCTTCTAGCTTCGAGTGATGGTAAGTCTAATTCCCTCAGCCTCTCATCATAACTGAGATTGCGTATTTCTGGCACTAGTTTCGTGGCATGTCTTTGAACTTTTTCAAGCTTAGCTATGTGCTTTTCAAGTGCGGATTCCCAAAAGGGGGCTGCATATTCGAGTTTTGGCCTCACATAGGTTACATAAATATTTCTGAACATTTCCTTGTCCATGTGCCTGAAGGCTACCCTTACATTTGATAAGAATGCATATGCTGCCCTTACTATGCCATTTATATGTATTTCTGGAGACAAATCTGCCAGTATGTTTACTCCTAGATCTCTCTCATTTTCTGTCTCTTGAAGTTGTACTCCAGCCACCGAGTAGTCAAGCTTGGGCCTTCTTGCACTTGTACCCATTCTCATTACCTTACATTTTGAAGTATTGAATTTCATTAGCCACTTTTATAACCACTCATGCAGATTATTTAGATCCTCCTGAAGTTCTCTACCATTGTTCTCGTTTTTTTACTTTCTTCACAATCTTTGCATCATCTGCAAACATATCCATGAATGAATTTACAGACTCTGGTAGGTCATTTACATATACAAGGAACAAAAGTGGCCCTAAAACTGAACCCTGTGGAACTCCACTACTAACTCTTCTCCATTCAGACACTGAGTGTCTTACTCTAACCCTCTGTTCCCTTCCTTCTAAGTAAGTTTTTATCCATTCCAAAACATTTCCACCTATTCTAGCCATTGATTGCAGCTTCCTAATAAGTCTCCCATGTGTGTGTGTGTGTGTGCGCTGAAAAAATACCAATGTATTATTATTATTATTATTGAGTTCATCGGCAGCATTACAATTTTATACACAAGGTTAGCCAAACTTACTCCGTATAGGAGCCATATTTGATATACTTCAAAAGTCTGAGAGCCGCTATCCATCGACAAAATTTAAACACCTGTTTTTCTTATTAGATAGCTACAGATTTTATTATGAAATTCTATGAATATTAAAAAATGCACCAAGAAAACAAAAGCTATTCATGTTTACAGTTTTCAAACTTTAAAAATATTTTACGAATAATAAAGTACACATGTATATCAAATGCATTATTATTATTATTATTTTGCTACAGAGACTACATAATAAGGGAATGACACACGAAATGTGTGAGAAAAATGTGTCTCCACAACAGTAAGATTGCACTGGACAACCAAAAATAACAAGAGACAAAAATGAGTTAAATTTAATATTTATTAAGTAAATATTTATCCTATGATCTATATACATGAGCCATTTTTACCCTTATAAGGGGAGTGGCTGAGTCAAGACAAAATACTCTGGACTCTTTGGGAAGAGAGAATACAGAGGAGGAGATTCCCATATCCCCTTGATCCGCTCCATTTAGTCGACTCTTACGACACGCAGGGGAACACTGAAGAATTCTAGCCCTCTCCCTATGATCTTAGTCCTCTGATATTCCGCTATTATCCTCGAAGAAATGAAGTATCACTGTCTCTAACCATTCCTTCCCTCAAAACAAAGGACTTATGTCGCTTATGTTTTACATTGAAATAAAGATTTAACGTCTCAGATAGTTTAGTAACAATGAACATTATACTCAGGATTAAATCCATTCGGAAGTCAGTCGATACCCTGTAAATAATCATAACTTTATATTTTCCTTTTCTTGAAAAATGGAGATGAAAAATGTTAAAGAGCCGCAGTTCGGCCACCATTGATAATATATATATATATATATATATATATATATATATATATATATATATATATATATATATATATATATATATATATATATATATATTTTTTTTTTTTTTAGTATTGTTGCTTTGGTGCTTAATAATAATAATAATAATAATAATAATAATAATAATAATAATAATAATATAAGCATAGTTATCTGTGTCACCATGAGTCCTAATTCGATATGCTGGAGCTGGGGGATTAAGAATGGATGTCCTTCCTAATGCCCAGAGATGAAATCGATCTTTAGATAGTCGCTTCGAACGTCGCGTGCTTTACCACTCAGCTACTCGACCGCCAATAATAATAATAATAATAATAATAATAATAATAATAATAATAATAATAATAATAATAATAATAATAATAATAATAGGACAATTTTAACCAATAAATAAAGACATCCTAAAGTCTTTATAAACATTCTGCTCAAGACAAGAGTCGGACAAACTATTTTCAACTGTTTTATCAATATCAAGTAACTCTAGTGAAATTGGGCTTCCTATATAATTAGTTCATTGTTGATGTGTATTCACTCTTTTTCCAGGACAGAGGATACAGTGTCAAGTCCAAGGAGATATATTATAATAGAAAGAACAGAACATCATCCATTTTCTTCTCTGAGAATTGACAGTCCTATTTCAGTAATTAATGTGGCTTTTCGTAAAAGTAATAATTACGAAAATAACCAATACACGGAAAACTACCATATGCAGAATTAATATTTTAGCATGATAATACTCACCCAAGGGACACAATACCCATGTATGGCCGAAGTAGCAGCATAAGTAGTCAGGTATGGCTGCTTGTCCAGACAGCAGGTGACTCTCCATGTCACAGCTCGATGGAAGAAAGGTTGAGCAAAGACGTCTGTCAAGGGCGCCGCCCCTAAGGCTTCACATTCTCCTGCACCTACAGTAGAAACTAATCGAGAGACGGCCCTAGGGGCACCTGCCCAAAGCAACAGACGACGAAGTTTTCTTAGACCAAACGATGAGATGAGGGCATTGCGACTCAACAGGAGGAGAGGTGGGGGGCTCCTGGGGATATCCACGTCTTCTTCGCCTTCCCTCCTGTTTCTTCGGAATGGGTGGTACGTGTGGAATGTGCCTCCAAGCTGCTGCAGCAGGCCCTGCACCGCTGCTGGGAGGCCTAAAGCTGCCGCCGCAGCTGCAGCAGGAGGTCGCCAGGGAGCTGGTGCCCGCGGCAACAGGGAATTTGGACGCGGAACGGGTGCCACGACAGTCATATTTTTCCTTTCGTTTTTCTTATATTATATATATAAGAGAAATATTTGCCTGCCTAGAGCCTCCTGAGGCCAGGCGCTTCAATTCACTCCTGAATATAATAATAATAATAATAATAATAATAATAATAATAATAATAATAATAATAATAATAATAATAATAATAACAATAATAAGATATCAGTATAAATAAAAAGCCAATGTTTATTTTCGTTCGTATGAAACTAGCTAGTTTAGTTTAGTAGTTCAGTCTATTAAACATCTCAGCCTATTAATTCTAGCTCACAGATTAACTTTATATATTTACGGCAAAGTTTCCACAATTGAATTGGGATAATTATTATACGTCAGTAAATATTATAAATAATCCGTAAATTTTAATTATTCTCAAACACATTTTTTGATAAGGTTAGGTCACTAATAAACAAAATATAAATGTGAAAATAAGATGAGCTAATCATATACAAAATCACCTATATTCTTGAATATATATATATATATATATATATATATATATATATATATATATATATATATATATATATATATATATATATATATATATATATATATATATATATATATATATATATATATATATATATATATATATATATATATATATACCTACATCAACACTGAATATTCTTGGATATTCATTACACACCTCTTATTATCCCTTCACTTCTGACAAGTCATTACACTCTCAATCTCTGTTACTTTTTACTTAATGTATTCTTCGTGTCCAGGCTCGGTGGGGGCTGTTTTATTTTATTTTATTTTTTGGGCCCATCCTGGTGTTACAATCATAAAAGAAAAAAAAAGACTGGCACTCCACAAAAGTTCGCAAATATGGCACTACAGAAGACCCAATGGGGAAGACTTTCACGTACGATCCTTCTCTAACCTGTTTTCTTACCTTCTGACAAATTCTTACTAACACTAATACTCGGCTCGCTCTCTTGAGTCGAGAATCGCCAGACTGTTATTGTTTTCGTTTTTCAAATTGTCGTACCACGAGCTCATTTTGTAATTGAGCTCATCTGTAAGGCATAATATTATTTGTGATTATGATATACTTTTTGCATAAAAGTTATATAATCTTTGTATTTATGTGATGAAAATAATTATTTTGAGTGCCTGTTGTCGGACAGTGTAAGATGGAAATAAACTTACGTCTGACAGAGAGCGCGTATCACATGTGGCGCGCGAGTTTTGTATTGTTGGTCGCCTACTTCCACCTAATTTTAGTTCAAGTTTTGCTTGAACTATCGGCCTGAGATCTTGGTCCTTTTTTTTTCTCTAAATATATCATATTTCTGTTCTTAAAGTCCAAATTATGAAAGCTGCCACAAGATTATTATCCAGACTGTCCAATATCTTTACTGTGATAGTTCTCAGAATTTATTTTTTTTAATTCTTTTGTAATTAACTTCTTTTTTATTTCTTATTCATGGCTGTCTTCAAAATGTAGCTCTCCATTAGGATTGTCAAACAGAAATACAGGACATCAAATTAAAATTTTAAATAAATTGATTCATTACTTTTTTTGCAAGCAAAATCATGATACTTGAGGAAGGTAAAGGCAATGAGACAGTAGCTAACTTTATAAAAAAAAAAAAAAAAAAACTGACATGGAGAATAAGTGTCTTTCCAAGATAAGTCAGATTTTATAATGTGGAAAAACAGATAATATACAAGTCCAATATTCCTTCTAAATTCGAACATTAGTAGAACTGAATTTGTGTGACTGGAAGCACGAATTGGCCCTGCAAGATATTCTAAGAAGAAAAGTGACATGGAAATTATTCCTATATGTACTGCAAATAAAGCTCAAGAACTTGGTTATATAATTTATAAATTCAAAATATATCTTTTTTGAGCCATGGTTACTGAGCTGTTTTGATGGGCTATTGTTATGCGCCCAGAAGCACTGATTCCTTAATGAAGAATAGATGTTAACACGTTTTATTTAAATGAAAGTACAGTATTCAACAATGGAAATCTCAATACCAAATGCATATAAAATGGGCCTTTGATATTTTCTTACAAAGTTAATGATTGAAACAAGATATAAAAAGAGAAAAATTAAATTAAAGAGGAAATATAAGCATCTGCTCCAAAGTAGATAATCTTGTAATTAATAATGAAAGAGATAAAATTTTTAGGGAGATTAAATGTTGAAATTCTCCCTTAGGCCGCTTTCACACAAAAGTGGCATAACGCACGTGGCATGTCGGTTGAAAACGAACATCCGGAAATATATGAAACCTTTTACACAGAAGTAGCATGACACGTCCCATGTGCGACTTGCGACACAAGTCGCATGTAACACATGGGACGTATCAAGCCACTTCTGAGTGAAAGGTTTCATATATTTCCGGATGTGCTTTCAACTGGCGTGCCAAGTGGCATGCCATGTACGACGTGCCACTTTGGTGTGAATGCGGCCTTAGAGCTATCAAATATTCAAATACAAAAAAACTCTAAATTCGATATGAACCAAAGTCGATGGTTATATTGCTGTTGCATGAAAAAAAAAGAGGGGAGGTTGGGACAAAAAAATAAAGATTTTTATACGGTATTTATTTTAAAGATATCTCACTTAGAAAACTCACAGTCTTTCATTTTTTATTTCAATGTAATGTACTAAATTCACTTCCAATCAATTGCTCCCATTCTATTTAACATTTCATGTGTATAGAGTTATATTGTGATCGCCACCTATGCAATCACCACTTCCTTATGAAGTATCCTTAACAGTCTAATGATGGAGTCTTGTGGTCCAAAATGCAGTATTGTAAGAGGGGCATCCATCCACAAATATTATTTATGCACTAAAAATTTGTCTTATAAGCCATTAAGAAAACTGAACTATTCTGAGGAGACAAAACAATGAAAAAAATAAATAATACTATACAAAGAAAACCTACCGGATGCAACAACCTCTTTCTGAACAGAAGAGAAGAAAGTCACAAGTGATATATGCTGTAACATTTACCACACATTCCAGTACAGCAGATTTTATTTGTATTAAATACAATTTAATATTATTGTCACTTTGTTTCTGAGTAAACTATATATAAATCTGTATAAAGAATAAAATTACTGCTTGGACAAGCAAATTAGTGATTTAAACAAAATATTTCTTTAAAAATCATCCCTCTCCTAGCGAAAAATATACCATACAATGAAATTTTGTAAGCAATCTGAAGAATTTCTAGTTCCTCAATGCTGTACATTTGATGAATGATCTTTACCCGCCATGTGCATACTCATCTATAAAAAAAAAAATTTATGTTTACTCAGAGGCATCAAACTTGACAAAATTGCTCCGTTGCTTCTCTGATCGCTCTACTAAGTTCGAGGATCCTTTTATTCTTTTATCCCTAATTGTAATCTAAGTATTAAGATGAAGAGCATGCATCAAGGTAGTACGATCACTCAATTACAAAATGATATTAAAATGAATGCCTCTTAGAAACACAAGGCTTGTCCTAACATGAATAAATATGATATGTACATCTAAGGGTAAAGCAAATCTTTTTCTTAGGAGTTTCAACTGGTATATAAAAATCATAATACGAGACTATAAGCAAGAATTTACAGTTCTTATCGAACAAGTTACATACGCAGGTCTGTATCGTCCATTATGTCATTCAAATTCAGTCAAATGCCAAGAAATGCATTCAAGAATATATATTAGTAATATGTATGGACAAAAATCTGCTCTGCAGTTATTTTAAGTTATTGCAGGTGTTATGTATCAATTAATATATACCTCGGTAACTGATCTGTCATCAGCTATCAATACTTAAGCCAGCCATTGAAGAATAAAATATGGAACTGGTTACAATTGGAAATGGTTTTAATTTCTAAAACTGACCAACAAAACATGCTTGTGTCATATTTTAGGTATAAATATTACATCCTATTGAGTAACAGAAAAGTCTTTGCATTTATCAAATTTCAAAGGTTATCGTATGTTAACTGCGAGACTAGATGCTGTATGTCATCTATGAGACAAAAAAATTACAAATAATATTTTCAATCACTTCCAGTTTTGCATTTAATCAATTAAAAAGATCTAATCAATAAAAAGGTCATGGTCTTCTAAAATCATATATTGAAAACTACTATCTCTTTCTTCTTGCTCTGTACTCGTTTTTCCCATTGCCATGTGGGTCGATGTATCTGACAGCTTTCCACCATCTAGTCTGATTGTACGTGTTGTCTTTTGACAGCTATCATATGTGTAATCCTTACGCAGTCCATCCACCTCCACTTCAGCCCTGCCCCCCTCCCTCCATTCCCTGCACCTCCGTCATCACTTCTCCCAACATATACTATATCTCATTCCATTTTTCCTGAAACTTCTCTTATCTCTGCACTAATATCAAGGATCCTCTTATTCTTCAACCCAAGCATTTTCATCTCCTCTACATCCAACTTCTGCACTCTCACATCGATTCTACAATGAAAACTATAATCGCCAAGTATAAAATAGTAGCTTGCAAACATATTTGTATGTCATATTTCATAGAAGAAATGGGATTTCGCAATACTAAATGGAAGAAATAACTATGCTGACTGACAATGAAAATACAAAATAATAAGCTAATTTATTATTAAATCTTCAAAATTTTCAATAAAATGATAAAAGCATACTGCACAGTATTTGAATTTGAAAACTTTAATATTTCTTACCATTAGGAGAAAATAAAATATTATATTTAGATGAAATTACGATGAAAATACTGTATAAAACATAAGTTCTCATTATGGTGTATGATATAAATACTTGTCCCTCTAAATCGAAAGGTAATGAAATGGAATGGTGAAGACATATCAGTAATAGAAAAAATTTTCGGATCTCCAGCAGTAAACGCATATAAGGTGATACAGTATTTCTAATATAATAACAACAAAACAAAGACTCTGAATTTTCATTAATGACACTAAACTTAATAGCACACGTACAGAAAACTGCACACTAATCCCTATAAC
>JAXCGZ010014285.1:0-28093 GCA_037179515.1 Halocaridina rubra | reverse complement strand
TGTGAGGCCAAAACTCGAATATGCAGCCCCCTTTTGGAATCCACACTTGAAAAAGCACATAGCTAAGCTTGAAAAAGTTCAAAGACATGCCACAAAACTGGTGCCAGAAATATGCAATCTCAGTTATGATGAGAGGCTGAGGGAATTAGACTTACCATCACTCGAAGCTAAAAGATTGAGGGGGGATATGGTGACAGTCTTTAAATTCTTTCATGGTTATGATAGAGTGGATAGGGATCGATATTTTGATATGGCTGGCTCTAGAACTAGAGGTCATAGTTTGAAGCTTCGTAAGAAAACTTCTTTGCAGGATGTAAGGAAATACTTTTTCAGTGTACGAGTAGTTGATAATTGGAATTCGCTAATCCAGGAGGTAGTTAATGCTATCTCAATCCATAGTTTTAAGGACAGGTATGATAAGTATCACTAAGTATAAAACGGAACCGATCAGGAGACGGGAAGATACGAGCTTTGGGCTCTTTCCCGTAAACAAAATTAGGTAAGTACAATTAGGTAAGTATATATATATATATATATATATATATATATATATATATATATATATTATATATATATATATATATATATATATATATATATATATATATATATATATATATATATATATATATATATATATATATATATATATATATATATATATATCATCAAGCACGGACACACACAAAATGAAAAGAAGGAAAAGAAACAATTGAAGGCGAAGGCAGAAATAATAGAATCATAAATAACAAGAAACTGACAGGATAAAAAAAAACAAAAAAAAGTAAAGTGACATAGCAGGATTAGGCCCTGAGATGAAGAAAGACAGGTCAGAAGAGTTACCCCCCCCCCAAAAAAAGTCCCAGTCTGGACATGGAAGGTAAGAAGCAGTCACTGCAACAACCAAAGCTCGAGCTGCCAATCTTCAACCAATACCTATGAGACTAGGCCACTTGACGTTCATTACACATCAAGAGAAGGATGGATGAATATAGCAAGAGTTAAAACTGACATAGAAACTAAAGAAATAATCATCCAATATCCTTTTAGTATGATTTCTTAATGAGAATCTGGGAAGTTGCTCTTATTTTCTAACACAATGGTCAAGATACCCTTATTCTTGGGCGATAGTTTTCCACCAATGATTATTGGGTCTAAATACACTAAAGTATGTGCAGTTCTTAAGAAGAGATGATTTTTGCATGAATACAGAAGAATTGTATTTCTTGGTATACGACCCGAGGTTACAATAAAGCATCTACACTTTTATAAGAGCTCATCTTTTAGATATTAGATATTCCCTTTGTGATGGAATAGAGTACATCTGTAAAGCTTTAATAGCTAAAAAACAGAAGCTTTGAAGTGTGATAACCTGGCCTACCAGAATAATATACAGTCTCAAAGCCCTTCATAGATCTGGTCTTTTACATGATGGAGAGCCTTACATAAATAATCCAATCCTTCTCAGAGAAAGGAAATGTAATAAGAGTATATATGCAAGGCTCAAATATGCAAAAGACAGGCGTTATGAGGGGTGTAGAGACTACATATTTATCTGTGGAAGAAATATGTAGTCTTGACAACGCTCATAGCTCTTGTCTTTTACATGATGGAGAGCCTTACATACATGCTCGACTTCTTCTGAGAGAGAGGGAACATACAGTATACAAGCAAGACTCCAACATGTAAAAGACAAGAGCTATGAAGGGTGTGGCAACTACATATTTATCTGGGAAAGAACTGTATTTGAACCAGACACTCATTTTGTTAAAAATAAACAATGAATTTACTATCAACTTTTATTTACCATTGTTATTACAAAATTATTTTTGCTCTGTGGTCATGCCTCTTGAGTAGGCATGAGATAGGAAGTAGTGAGGAAATGGCTCCGGCTGTCCTCTCCCTCTAGAAAGTTGAGCCTGGCACAGAATAAGGAGAGTGCACATGGTCCTTTCTTTCACCCAAAAATGGTTATTGAATAAAGTATTAAGTACAGTACTGAAATACCACTCAAATCTTTAGAGCCAAGTATATAAAGGCACTAAATCAGTTTTTTTGCAAGTCTTAAAACATGCACATTCAAAAGGAGGAATTTCATTGAGAAAAGTTCTTGCAAGATGTATGGATGAAGTAAAATTTGGTCTTAGAGGCTGGTAGCAAAACACTTTCACTCCCCTGAAGTGATGTAATAAATGCATATGTTTTACTAGCTCTCTCAATACCATGCCCTATGTCATTAGCTGTAGTCTATTAGATATATGTGGCAATATCTTCAGCAACTTGACAAATTTCTAATAACATCCAAATGTAATAAAAAGGTGCACAATAATTGTTTCACATAGTGTACACACTACCTCATTTTCCCCTTTGTATAATAATAATAATAATAATAATAATAAGGTACTGTATATACAAATTGGGTTTAGTACAGTGTACCCAACATTGTCATTTATTTCAAGTTACTTGCAACAAAAGGAACGTGAACTAAACTATATGCGAAATTTAAGTCTTCTGAACCTCAGAGTATGCACTCCATATGAACTTGATATTCAGGAAATATCTACAAATAGTGAATTGCTACCAAATGTGTTGCCAAAGAGAAGAGAAAAAAAAATTTTAAGACTGAAATAAAGAGGTAAAAATGGAATTATAGAACAAGATATCCTAAGCAAGAGAGAAAATGCTATATATAAAACAATCATGATTTCTTTGGTAACAGTATTCTTAAAAAAAAAAAAATATATAAATCCACTTAGCCAGTTATGTCATCTCCCAGAAATGGCGTTAGTCATTGGAGGGCATCATGCCACTTCCTACTCAAGAGGACGAATTTGACTCATTACTGTGGCTTTTTGTTTTTTTTTTATTCATTTTATATATATACATTATATCTAATAAAATTAAGATACAAAAGAGGTTGACTACAGCATCATAAATCCAAGAGGACCAAGTATTATTATACATGATCTGAATCAATAACGTTCAGTAAGCATTAATTCTTGCCAGAGTAACCCTACTAAAACGTGTCTCTGTCAGGAGCAGCAAATATATTGCCAGCATATATCACAGATGGCTGAATAATACCTCTCTTTACATAACTTAGAAGATTTTGATTACTGGGAATCATTCTTTTATCCACACTTAACCTTCATGGGCCAAAGTCATTGTTTCTTAGGGAATTAATTTACAAATGACTCAACAATTCCCCAGGGGGCAGTACCGGTAATCAATCTCCATGTTCTTCCTTGCCCCTCACTACAAGGTTTTACAACATGCTAGGCAGACTGAGAATCCGAGGGTTGCATTTTGGAGGTAGAACAATCCTGACAGCTCAGATCTACATCCAGAAATCTTTAAGCTGCTAAGTCGGACTAACGTTGCCTTCACATCTACAAACGCCGTTGACTATGGATTTTTTAACATTCCTTACCACGACATTAACAGCTGCAAATGCAATACCTTAAATCATTATTGCTGAAGAAAAGAAATCTCAGCTTTCCCTTCACTTCATAACATATGCAGTAATCCAAAAATACTAATTTATTGTGTATAATCAGTTATATGTGCCCTGAACCATAGACAGGCATTACAAATAAAGTATACGAATGAATACCAACAGCAACTTCTTGATGCAACAGGCCAATTTTAAAAAGTGCGGTAAAACGCTATGCGACAGCCTCTGCAAACACTACACAATAGTTGAGGGACAAAATCTTGTACATTCAGATTTTAAACCAATCTTTAAAAATGCAACAATGTATTCAAACATACTTGAATAACAGCATAGTCTTTCCCAAGAAAGGTACCTAAACTGGCATTATTATTTTGTGGTTTTCACTTTCAACATACCCTTATACAACCTCTATGACAATTAGAATATCGAAATGATTATAAAGGATATTTTTGAGGACAAGGATCCATCACAATTAGCAATCAAAGATTATTCTATTATGTAACCCAAACAAGAGTTCCTTAACTGTCAATGCTAAAATAATAGAAGTACGTTTATGCAAATGTGGTTTATAAGGCTGCTACCCATTCTTGTTCTATGGAATATTTGTGTAGATGTCAAGGTATATAAATAATACTACTTCACCTATAAATAGAAGTTATCCATCAATCAGTCGTAGACATTTAATGTAAATATCAGCTTTATAATACATCCATGAAACAAGTGTTGTCTTAAGACCAACTTAGCATGAATGAACTATAGCAGAGATTATCTAATACAGAAGAAAAATGCTATTAATTAATAGACAGAGTCCGATCCAACATCTATATATCAGTATATCCATAGTATACATATGTACTCAAAGAAAAGTACACATTAAAGAAAACGACATTTGAAAGATAGCCTAAACACAAATGATAGCTGCAAGCCTGGGTACCATTAGATGTAGACAAGAAACAAAAAAGGATAGCTGAAAGCCTGTGTAGCATTACACGTAGAGACATGAAACACATATGATAGTTGCAAGCCTGTGTGGCATTAAGACGTAGAGACATGAAACACAATCTAAAGAAACGGGAGAGGATAACTGAAAACAAACGCATGATGGCTGCAAGTCAGTACTTACAATAAAATTAGAGTAAAGACACAAGATGCAAGATAAAATGACTGGAAAAGATTAAATGATAAAAATGAATAGCTCCAAGTCTTGTATGATTAATACAGGAAGAGACTTGACAGGAAAGGCTCAAATGATTGATAAACATGAATGAGAGCTCTGTGTCTACATCTATGCTAAAGACTATGAAGAAACAAGAAATACTATACAAAATGACAAAAAAGGACCGAATGACAAAATATGAATGATAGCTTCAAGTTACTGAATAATAAAATTGACAAATGTCAAAATAATAGTCTAATTTTCTAGTTTGCCAATAATGCCATAGAATATCTCACTACAACCTGCTATATGCTTCTCTCTCTTCCAATGCAGTGACAAGAGGACCTTGACCCTGGCATTGGCTAGATTCAAATATCAGAAGGAATCAACAGTAATTTATGCCAATAAAATACAATTCTTACAAGCATATTATCTGAAGAATGCATAACTCCGCTATCTAAGGACAGCTTCATGTTACTGTCTAATAATATTTGCAAAGGTAAAAAAATTACTCTAAATTTCTGTAGGTCAATTATACTAAAGAATTTCTCATTACAGACTTCAATATAATTCTCTCCATTCCAATGCAGTGACAAGAGGAGCCTGGCATTGGCTAGATTAAAAATTCTGAAGGAATCATCCGTTATATATGTCTACAAAATACAATTCTTATTAATATATTATCTGAGGAATACATGCCTATGCTATCAAAGGAAGAAGTATGTCATGTAAAACTTTCCTAAATGGGCAAGCGTAATATCTCAGAAGTGAATACAGGACATAATTTGTCCAACAATTCCCCAGTTACTTCTGGGTTACAGGGCAAAATAATGTTTCATTCTCAATTCTTTAATATATTGTATCTTAAAGTACTGTAAGACAGGGCTACAAAGTAGTCCTTAATAAAAGTTCAGAGTATGTTTAGAGAGATTAGGTCTCACCTCAGCTTAAAAACTTGAGTATTTACCGAAGCTTAAAGAGGAAGAGGCAAACTGAAATTAAATAAATATATAAAATAAGTCATCCATGACAAAAATGTCTTGATGCAAACTCTTTCCTACAAGCAGGAGCTTTGCAGTTGTCTATACAGCATTTTAAAACTAGGTATGCTTGATACTAAAAAAAAAACTATTTGCTAACTAGCTATACACCCATTTAGAATGAATACACATGCAAAACACAAGTGGCCACCGAGGCGGAGTGGTAATGGTCGCAACTCTAATTTGTCAAGTCGAATGTTCGCGGCGCTTCAAGGTCTGAGTTTAGAAAGGTCACACTAAAGTTTTCTGTAAGAAGGCACCATCCTAGCCCTTAGTAGAAAAGGGAGTCCATGACATAACACCAATCACTCATATGCAAAACACAGATAATAAAGTACCATATGAGATATGATGAGATTTCTATGTCCAATTGGTGCAGACAGCTTACAAGTCACATATCTGACAAGCTGAGATATTGTTCAACTGCAGACAAAAACGAAAATAAAAGAACGTAAGTGGAAATGTCTGTGTTGTGGGAGTACCCTACACAGCTGTCAATCAATAGAGGATGTCAAGCAACTCAGAAGATGACACCAAGAAACTCAGAAGAGGAAACCATAAAGCAAGAAGACAAACTTCCACAACCAACCTATGCAGGGTTGCTTGGCGAGGCAATCTAGAAACGGACAACTACAACCTGTAATCAGCTTTACATCAAGGGCTCTCTTTTCTATCAAGGGGTAGGATGGTATCTTCTTGCAAAGGATTTTGGTTTTGGCACATGTGATCATTACCCTGAGTGAATGCCCTTTCCAACCTCAGATCATGACGAGCTTAATACCCCTCAACCTGACAAATCAAAGTCGCAAGCATTACCAATCAGCCACAGCAGCCACACAAACGACGACAACAGCAATGTAAATAAAATTAACTACTGCTTGAGATGGGAAACAATAAAATATAAGCCCAAAAATGCTAAATTAATAACTGGAGACACAAAAAAGTTAAAGTGCTTTATAAACATCAGTCTTCATGCTGTGTACAGATAAAGGTCATTGGTTACTTATTTCTTACAGAAAAGATATGAGAGATTTTAAAATTTTTCTCTTATTTCAGAGAGGCATCAAAGATTAAAGAGAGAATTACATCATAATCAGTGCAAGGTGGCTTTGCTACAATAGACTTGCATGAGTTCATTATTTTGCAGTTAGTATATGCTGAGCTGTGCACATTTAAGAAAGAAAATAAGAGCACAAATAGAGTCTGTAAGAAATTTTGAAAAAAAAATATACTATGAAAATTTTAAACCAGTATCTGGTCAGAGACACACTAAAAAGCTTATAAATTAGTGTACATGTGGACCCTGTACGAAGCTAAGCATGATCAAATATATCTAACACAATTCTTGAATATATTCCAAATGTACTGACACACTAGTATTGAAATGAAATTAAGGATATTCTTGTACCACTGCTGTGTGAGAGTAAAATTCTTCACTTACTGAACAAAATCATAAAGAAAATATCTAAAAGTTCATACAGTGTCTAATCATAGAAGCACCAACACCATAAAAATCATAACATACACAACAAAAGCTGGCTTTAATAGAATATATCAGAGTTCCACATTTAAATCAATTATTTTGTGATTTGAGCATATTTAAAACTAAATAGAGAACTAAAAGACACCATGCATAAGAATTATGGTAAAATATACCCCTGAAAATTAATTTGAGTCACAGAATGGTATTGTCAAAGCTTACCAAGCAGAGTGCATGATATTGAAGACTTTACTAAACTTATACATGATCAAATATTCCATGGCTCATTTTCCAGTTTTACGTCACAGACTCCCTCTTCTACCAAGGGCTAGGACGATTGCCTTCTTGAGAAGGACTTGTTTTGGCAGATGTAATCGTTACACTGAGTGCATGCTTTTGCTAACCTCAGACCGTGACGGGGCGCAAACCCTGGACCTGACGCCTAAGAGTTGCAGACGCTACCGCTTGAACCACGGTGACTCCATGGCTCATACGTACAGTATATATATCCTTCAAAATTACAAGACAACTGATAATGAAGAGAAGTCACAAGTGTCAACAATCAATTATAATAATTTTACTGTCACTTAATTACTATGTGAGAAAGATATACAACCTTACAGTATTTGCCAAGAATGTAAATGCATGGCTCAAACTAAATGAATGACTGTTTAGATGTATTGTTTATCCAGTTATCTGCGAAGGTATCATATATGAGCATATTCTTCAAGAATGCAAACTGTGAAATTTTGACATGAAGGCAATCCTAATTTATAATGATTGCGCTATTATCTCGGGTGGCAGTTAAATGGAAACTGATATCTGTCACATATTGTTGTGTTACAATATATGAGTCAATGTTTTATCCAGATAAGGGACTCAAAACGAGTAAGTAGCCTTTACAATTTTAAGGGATATAGTACAAAATTTTTGCGCTTAGGTGGGGAAGAAGTCCTCTCTCTGCACTGAGGTGTAATCAATTTCATTGATAGATCTTAGGGAGTTAATACCAACTACAAGAAAGATGACTGCCTGATGAAACAAATCTATTCCTAACTTGAAGCAGACAACATATGATAAAAAAAAGTCCTAAACACTAACATGAAGATATGTGAAATTGACACCAACAACTGGGAAATCAATGCTAGAGGAAGGAAAACTGGCAAACCATCCTCTGTGAAAGAGCCACAACTTTTGTACCTAGTGGATGCGCAAAATTTAAAGAAAAGATGAGACAGAAAAAGAAAATGCAACACTCAAGGACTGTTCTGCCATCAAGTACTTCCCGTCTTGAATGTGGAAGAGCTTTCCCAGCCAGTACTGGACTTATGACCCATAGAAAGGTTGAGAGATAAAAATCCTCGACTTCAAGGGATCGCATATTAATGCTTCAAACCACTCCTATCTTTTCTTCACTAGTTAAGATATCAAAAATCTCTTAGGCCCTTAACAAAATTTCATACGATTTATAAACTATTCAAAAAAATCAGTAGTGTACTCAAATAGCATGTCGATTTTCCAGGGGTTAATGTATGACAGACACAGCCATGCCTCCTCTCTTTTTCTCACATCAAGTTGAAGGGATGCTCTACACACCACAAGAGAGAAAAGAGCTTATACCAACTGAGTACAAGAGGATGAGATTTTAATGCTTCCATTATCATTAAGCCCTGACAAAAATATCACCTAAATACTATGTAAACAGTGTCCAAGTATTTCAAAATGCATAAGACTGTAAGAAAAATAAATTTTTCAACATTTTCTACCTTTATGATAAATGGACTTTATGAGATATCAGAGCCAGAGGGAACAAACACAGTCATTTAAAACAAAGACAATAAAAGAACCAAAAATTCAAAACAGAAACACCTTTGAAGACAGAGCAAAATACAAATAAACTGTTACAACCAAGTCTTCGGTACTGCCTAAAAATATGTTCTCTAACAAATCCAAAAACAAATACACAGCTGTGGGTTTGGACATCCACCCAATTATAACTGATTATACTATATAATTGAAGACAAACCAATAAATGAACAAGCATTACTCTAAAGAACAATAGCCTTTGAAAGACTAATTTCCTTCACCTGAGAGTTATCTAAAAATATATAAAAACTCTAATACCATTACATTTGAAAGTACTCATGTGTAAGAAAAAGCCAATGTAGGCTTTTCATGACAAATAAGGAAAGAACAAAACTAATGTAGCCGTGGTTTTACCCCATATTAGTCAGGTCATCATTCTCTCTCCCAACCTTCCATTAAAAAAACCCTAATGTCCAAGTACAAAACACAAAAGCTTAAGCACCATACCAGTCTCCACCTGGAGAACTTTTGAGTATAGCAAGAAATAATTAAATAAAACTCTTTCAAGCCCATAACAGGTGGTAGCAAAACAGGTCAAGTCAACGATTCCTAAAAATCAATTCAATGTAATAAAGTTGTCTAATATCCAAATTATGCTAAACCCTCTGAGTAAGGTACATCATGTTGGGTTACTCATGATCAACAGTTTACAGAGCAATACCTTAAACATTTGATGTAAAGCAAATTTAAGAATATAATTTAACAAACAAACAAAAAACTAAAATAATCATTACCAGGGATAAGTTAGTTTTTATATAGTAAAAAAGGAGAGAAGAGAAGCATGCGTAACAACAGGCAACAACAGAAATTTACAGATAACACTTTATAAATATTGTACAGATGTCAAAAGGAATAACATAAGCTACTAAAGATACTGTCCATAAAATATATATCTATCAGAATGCACCAAAGGAGGGAGCAGTATTGGGTAAGTAGTAATATATATGAATTACATCAAGAAAATGGAAGTGTTCTAACACTTCCCTCAATGCAAATTCATTTACAAAATACAAGAACATCTCTTTTAAAGCTCCTTTTTTCATGAACATATATAAGACTTGTAAAAAAAAATCACTTCCATAAACAGAAACTTTTCTCTGTCTAGCTCCACATTTAGTCAATTTTCGTTGTCACTAAGATTTTCTTTAAAACTAATTTAGTGCCTTTATATACTTGGCTCTAAAGATCTAAATGATATTTCAGTACTTAGTACTCTACTCAATAAGCATTTTTTGAGTGAAAGTAAGGGCAATGTGCACTCTCCTTACTCTGTGCCAGGTTCGACTCCTTCCATGGTGAGGATACAGCTGTTGTCACTCCCTCGCTGCTCCCCATCTCAAGCCTACTCAGGAGGCCTGACCACAAGGTTACATATCCATATTTTGTTAGTAGTAAGCTACCTTCTAATGTTATCAGCTGCATTACAATAAAACACCAAAAGTGACAGTAAATAATGATACAAGAATGAAAAGGAGTGATCATTACTCAGGACATAGTAACTAAGTAAAAAATTATATTTATAATTCATCAAAAATTTGACTATATCAAAAGAATTATAATACAAGTTATATATTGAAAATTAGGCAAGAAACATGAAAATAAATTATTCTGCATGCTACTACTGTCCCTGACTTTGAACTCTTCATACTGTTAAATAAAATTAAATAACAGTATGTAACATAATAATAATAATAATAATAATAATAATAATAATAATAATAATAATAATAATAATAATAATAATAATAATAAATTTCTATGGTTTTTAGCAGGAAATTGCATTAAATGACATAATCAAACTCGTTTATGAGATGAAAATTAGACATTAAAGTTAAACTGATTTCACGGTGAGAATCTTAAGAGAAAATACTTTTTGGAATTCTTTCTTATGAAAAACTAGCAACTGTATTATTTGAGACTAAAAGATTCTTTTATAAGACCAATGATAACTATTCATCAACTGTATTGTGCAAAAACAAACCTATGAAGATATGAATTCCTGAGCTGTAAGTTATCGAACACTCCATTTCATTGTGCAAATATCTAATGCAATTCAAACTGCAATAAATACATACATATAAAAAAAACAAATATGGAAAACATAATAGTTTTGATACCCTCCAAAAGGGCTTTGCAGAGAGATGCACAAAAAATCTGTACAGCTGTCAAAAATTACCAAAATTTAAGAAAGAAAAATACAGAAATATGAAGATCAACATTCTTGAAGAGTATATCTATGCTATGCCTCTCAGCATTTACTTATATTCAAATGTAATACCTAAACTGAATATAAATTATGCATAAACTATTTTATCTTCTGTAATTATGAAAGCACATATGATCACATGTAACATTTACATAAGAATTTTAAGACTGCTATCACTTAGATTAATAAAATGAAAATTAAGACTATAATTGAAACATTAAACATCAGGTAAAAAATTAAGTTATAGACAAATACCTTACACAATTCTGCAGAATGAGATCCAAAAATTATCCCTTGATCATCAACCCCTAAGAAATATTCCCACTGATTTCATGTGCTTTCATAGTAAACATCTCAAATCAAAGTATAATGTTTTCATTTCAGTATGCATTACTTCGAAAGGAAGATAAGATGATGTTCCAATCAAGAGGAGAAGGTGGAACAGGTATGAATGATTTGCCTATTCCACAACATCTGATACTCAAGCAACAACCAATGTTATAATCAATCCAAAATTAATCTGTGATGAAGACCAGATTCATACAGATAAATAATATTACTGTAATGATTGCATAAGAGTACTAAGGATGGTTAACTACAAAATATTAGCAAGGAGAATCAAAAAATTACATCTGTAAATACAAGCTACTTGTTAAGGTGTTGCTACCATGGCAGTTATAATATGAAAACAGCATTTTGCAATTAACGTATGAGCAGAGGAATTACTTCCTATGTAAATATTAATAAATATGCACAAAATGTAAACAACAAATATCTAAGACAAAATAATATAAAGTTTCAGACAGGACCTTTGGTATATGTTATTGAGATCAATCTGTAAGCGAAAATGTGTATTTGTTAATATATTTAACATATGCAATATCTTCATACCTTACGAAATTCTTTATATCAATGTTCATATTCTCAAAAAAATAATAATTAAAATCAATATCTGACTCTCACCAAAAACTATCTGTCACTGTGTTTATTCTTAAATATTACTATCTGGAAATCTTGTTTTTTAATGTTACCATGAATAAATGTTTCCAGTCTTGATATGTGAAGTAACACCATTACAATACAGTTATGTTTATTCAACTTTTTTAACGTTTTATACGTCACTATTAGTCTCCATATGGGGTGGAAAAAGACTGATTAAAGCTGGGGAACACAGCTGGAGGCCCTTCCTATTGCCCCATTTTAGGCTTTAACAAGAGTCCATCACCTCAGTCAAGCATTCTACCACTAGGCTATGGTGGTCACCACCATAACAATACAACACAGAGACAAATATTACAATGGAGAGAACCACTCACCACAAGAGCAAAACAAGGTCACAATTTACATAGTTTATAACACCACGATTTCTCTTGTCAAATTCAACACATCAGAGCATTCTGAATTGAAGCACAAAACTTGTATAAGGTGATTCGCAATGAAACCACTAAATTCAAATGGGAAAGAAAACTTTCATCAACATCATGAAAATATTTATGGATTTGGAGTTAAAAAGCTCACATGACCTCATGAATGTAGAGCCTTTGCAGTCACCTGAAATACCCTATAGCTGAGAAATGAATTACTTTTTCTGAAAGTAACATTCAATACTTTAATATATACAAAATGTTCCAACAGATTACATTATTGGCAACAAATACTTTAAATATATGCTGTAAAACAATGACATCACAATGCCATTAAAAGAGATGAGTCATTTCAGATGGTTCCGAGGCAGAGTATGGTCAGAGATGCTATACTAGAGCATGCATCTTGGAGATGTGTGGATTGCAGCTCCCTTCATATTTTCATTTCAAAGGTTATGTACCATGTGTTACTGCAAATGAAGTGTTTTTTATTTCTTGAAATAGGATATATATATATATATATATATATATATATATATATATATATATATATATATATATATATATATATATATATATATATATATATATATATATATACAGTGTTCCCCCACATACCGCGGTAGTTCGGTTCCGGGACCCGGTGCGAACCAGGAAATCCGCGGAGTAGGATCAGCCTATATGTACATAGATATTTTAATATATTTTTACATTTACACTGTATAAACCCTCCCTGCACTGTTAAAAAAACACCCTTTACATTATAAATAACAGCAAGCAACGTAATTTTTTATGAAAGTGATAGGAAAACTTACCATGAATGAGGTGATGATGACTTGACATACATAGGTACAGTATTTTACAATAATTTTTACGTTTACGTAAAATAGCGGCCGACATCCACAAACTTTTTTCCTTCTTTCAACATATCAAAGAGTTTCACTTTATCTACAATGGTTAACATTTTCCTTTGCCACTTAGGCTCACTACAAGAAGCCTTAGAAGATGAAGGATGCTTGGGAGGCATTGCAAAGGTTAAAATATGCAAGTAAAAAAATCACAAGCAAAACATATTAATAATAATAAGCACAACGTGAATGGCGCACACGAGTGAGGCGAGACAATAGAAGATGGTGGAAGCCTTTGTCCGAAACGCTGATAGCGGTATCGTATTTTACATGTTGCAATACTGTTAGTATTTATGTTTTTTACTATTTTTTACTGTTTTATTATTCTTAGGCTAAGAAATACGTTTTTTTGTCAATAAAATCATGAAACTACTGGAAATTTAAATATATATGCTAGCTCAAGTACCTGTGACCCCAATACATTGTACGCTATCGAACACAAGCAAAACGTTTAATAAGCACAACGTGAACGGCGCACACATGAGTTAGACTGAACGAGTCTTTGTCTGAAACGCTGATAGCGGTATCGTATTTTACATGTTGCAATACTGTCAGTATTTATGTTTTTTACTATTTTTTAATGTTTTATTATTCTTAGGCTAATAAATACGTTTATCAATAAAATCATGAAACTACTGGAAATATAAATATATATGCTAGCTCACGTAGCTGCGACCCCAATACATTGGACGCTATCGAACACTATTTTGCATGATGCAATAATGTGAGTTATACTATACGTACGTATAGCATTCAGTTATTAGTACAATGTATATTAATTTAAAATTCATTTACTTATTTGATGATTGTACAAAATCTATTGTATTTATTCATTGTAATTTGGACCAAATATTCCTTTTGTAAAGATTATACTGTACTTTTCAAAAGAGGTGGTCAATCAACGTATCTATCTATCTATCTATCTATCTATCTATCTATCTAAATTTATGTTTTTTACTATTTTTTACTGTTTTATTATTCGTAGGCAGGGAAATAAATTATTTTTATCAATTAGATAATGAAATATGTTTTTCTTTTTCAATAAAAAAAATTTAAATACTGAGAATATTTTTTTTTAATATTTTAATATTTTTGCATATACCCATAAAATAAAATAATAATTTATAAAAAAAAAAAACGCGATACAGTGAGAACACGAACCAAGAAACGCGAATAACCGGGGGAACACTGTATATATATACAGTGTTGCCTCCCTTATCGCGGTAGTTCGGTTCCGGGACTCGGCGCGAACCAGGAAAATCGTGAAGTAGGATCAGCCTTTAATTTTTTTTTTTTTTTTTTTTTTTTTTAAGATGACTATGACACCAGGACAGGCCAAAAATTATAAAATAAAACGGCCTTTATCAGGCTGTAAAGAGAAACAGAGAGGGAGAGTGGGATGACCTGTCAGATGTGAAGGGCTTATAAAAGATGTGTAATGAATATCCAGCTCTCTGCTGGGTGTACTATACCTCTGCATTACATTCATGATGTCTATTCTAAAACTTCTCCTTAGATCTTATTATTATTATTATTGGCAACAACAATTTTCCTTTGATGATGATTGGGGAGATTATTATTATTATTATTATTATCATTATTATTATTATTATTATTATTATTATTATTATTAATATTATCATCATCATTATTACTACGGATTCGTAATTAAACCATTAATTTTACTATAAATAATGTAGTTTTGGTTGAATGAACAAGAGTTACTTAAAGATTCTCTCTCTCTCTCTCTCTCTCTCTCTCTCTCTCTCTCTCTCTCTCTCTCTCTCCTCTCTCTCTCTCTCTCTCTCTCCCCCCCCCCCTCCAACATTCTATTCTACCCAACCCCCCACACTCTCTTTGTCCCAGCCAACTAGGGAGGGGCACTTTACACAGTTATTAAAAGAAAATAAACCAACAGATGTACAAACAATGATGAGCCCTTAATAATAATAATAATGATGATGATGATAATAATTCCACAATCATCATCAAAGGAAAATTATTGTTGCCAATGATAATAATAATAATAATAATATTAATTATAATAATAATAATAATAATAATAAGATCTAACCAGAATTATTGGAATAGACATCATGAAAGTAATGCAGAGGTATATTAAAACCCAGCAGAGAGCTGGATATTCATTACACATCTTTTATAATCCCTTCACATCTGACAGGTCATTACACTCTCCATCTCTGTTTCTCTTTACAACCTGATAAAGTCTGCTTTATTTTATCATTTTTTGGCCCATCCTGGTGTCACAATAATCTTTAAAAAGATTTTTTTTTTTTTTCCAAAAAAAAAAACAGCGATACAGTGAGAACGCAAACCAAGAAACGCGAATAACCGGGGTAACACTGTATATATATATATATATATATATATATATATATATATATATATATATATATATATATATATATATATATATATATATATAAAATATATATATATATATATATATATATATATATATATATATATATATATATATATATATATATATATATATATATTATTTTCCTTATTTTTATTTTTTTTAATCTACAGAACAAATTTCATTCTAAAAATATAACAAGACAAATTCAGAAGAATATACTATACTCATCTGCACTTTTTATGTCCTCTAAGATCCCGAGATACAGGAATACTGCATACTAGTCACTGGAGTATTTGTCATTTTCTAAAACATAAGCTAAGTTAGGTATCACACTGCGAAATTAACAAATATCCTCTAACAGGTCATATACAGTACATATAGTACTATATATTGATGTAAAATTGTAAGCAAACATATTCAGAAGGCTATATTCATCTTCCACTGCTATATCCACATATCATACAACGTCTGCATCAAAAATTATCAATGGCATTAACATAATTGACGATAAGCACTGCATTCTTCGATTAGTACTGCATTCCAAATGGCATCCAGTAAATGAAGCCTGTAAAATAAAAATCACATTTGTTTATATACAGGGGTCCCCATTTAAAGTCTCTCTTAGTTACGTCATTCCACCATTACGTCGGAGGCCAATAAATAATTTATAAATTATTCATAAATTAATTTTTTTACCTACCTGGCTGGTGCAGTAAATTCAAACTGCGTGTGCTGAACAGTTTGTGAGCGAGGCGGACGAATACACAGCTAGCACCACAGCTGTATTTGCATTTATCAAGTTAATAGCTTTATTTTATTTGTTTATGAATTTGGTTATATGGAAGGATTACACTGAAATTAAAAAAAAAATACCGAACATTTAGCCGTAAATACGATTTTATGAAAAATAGTTTGTTGAGCATCGTGTAAGAATACGGCGTTACAAAGCATTAAAAGATGAAGAAGAACCACCGCACAATTTACTCTTGCCTGCAATATTGTGCCTCGTGTTTATCTGCCCTCTCGTTCGTTTTGCTCGTATTCACTCATTAATGACATTATTATGTCTCCCAAGTGTAGTGGTGATAGTTTTGATGGCAGAGTTAAGAAGGAAAGAAAACCCATCACCACGGAAAGTAAAAATGAAGTAGTAAACATTGGCTGCACTCTCGGATTAGCCCGTACGACCATAGCGCCAATCATCAAAGACATAGATCACATTAGTGACCACGTGAAAGGTTTTACTCCTATGATGTCCACTGTGACCACTAAGCAGCGTAGTTGCCTTATGATCGAGATGGATAGATTGCTAGTGTATTGGCTTGAAAATTAGAATCAACGGCGTATGCCAGTAAGCCTCATGTTAATAAAGGAAATGCTAAAATATTGTTCAAAGCCTTGAAAAGAAAAAAGGGGGAAGGGAATGCAGGTAAAGAGATTGTGGCCAGTAGGGGTTGGTTTAATCGTTTTTAGCCTCGTGCTAATTTGCATAACATAAGAGTAATGAAGCTGCTAGTGGTGATGAGGAAGCAGCAAGAGGGTTTCCCAGTGCGTTAGCAGATAAAATAAGGGAGGGGGGGTTACCATACCAAACAGGTATTTAACGTGGATGAGTCTGGCTTGCTCTGAAAGCGTATGCCTAGTATATTGCCAAGGAGAAGACAGCACCAGGCTTTGCTTTTGGGGGATAATGCTGTTGGAGACTGTAAGCTAAAGCCCTTGATAGTTTACTTGGCAGAAAGTCCAATGCCACTCAAGGGTGTTTGGAAGGGTCAACTGCAAGTCGTCTGGAAGTCGAACAAGAAGGCTTGGATAGCCCTTCAGATATTTGAGGATTGGCTTAGCAACCATTTCGTGCTTGAAGTGGAGAGGTACTATGCTTCCAAGGGTCTGCCCTTTAAGGTGTTGCTCTTGCTAGAAAATGCCCTGGGTCTCCTTCCTCATTTGGATGACTTTCATCCTAATATAAAGGTGATTTACCTTCCACCTAATACCACTGCATTGTTACAGCTAATGGATCAGAGAGTCACTGCCCCTTTCAAGGCCTACTACCTCTGAAGGACAATCGCTATGTCTCTCAGGGCAACTTAAAGGGGCAAATACCTGACTTTTAAGGACTTCTGAACTTCGTACAATATTCTTCAAGCTGTCAAGAATATTGCTGATGCTTGGGAGGAAGTGAAGCAAACAAACTTAAATGGGGTATGGAAGAAAGTGTGACCCTATTTTGTGAATGACTTCCGAGGCTTTGAGGATACAGTTGAGGCTGTCACCAATAACTTGGTTGCCCTGAGTAAGGAGCTCAAGTTGGAGGTGGAGGCTGATGATGTAAGAGAGCCTCTGGAATCTCATGGCAAGAAGTTATCTGCTGAAGACTTCATTCAACTGGTGAGGCAGATGGTTGAAGAGGATGAAGAAATATCAAGAGATTCAAAACCAGGGAATTGGAAGAAATGTTTGCCCTGGAAGAGGAAGCGTTGGTAAAGCTCGAGGCTCAGGACCCCAATGTTGCCAGGTACACTGAGGTCGAGAGAGGGATCAATGATGCCCTGTGGTGTTACAAGGAAAGCTGGGAGGAAAAGAAAGGGCATCCTGCCAAAGTCATCTCGATCAATTCTTCGTGAAGGTAGAGCCTCAACCAACAGATCCTGTAACCTCTACCTCAGGTGCCTCTGTCTCTATAGTCTCACCTGCCCCAGTACTTCCATCATCTGCTGTATGTTCTTTTGCCTCTCCAGACTCACCTGCCCCAATCCCCTCAGTACCTGCCTCCCCAGCTTCCTCCTGCTTATAAGCCTCTCTCTCCTTCCCTTGCAACACCCCTTCAGGTGTGAAAGCCAACCACACAAGTATAGGTAAGTAATATTGTACTGTATACTGTACTGTACTGTAGAGTACTTTTACTATTTCTATGTCTTAGATTAAGAACTTAAATTATTTTTCTATATTTTAAAGTATTTATTTTCAACATTGGTTGAGGGACCTAGGTTCGAATTTAGGAGTTTTCCAACTTACGTCAAAATCTGGGTTAAGTCAGCTGTCAGGAACGGAACCCTGATGTTAAACGGGGACCCCTTGTACTGAGCACTTAGGTGATGAAAATTTCACTAGCCTTTAATATAATATAGAATATGTCATCAAGTAATGTGCTAGGGAGGAGTTGACTTCATATTTATCCTTAAACAATTAAATTTTTGTCTCTGATAGAAACATATGGAAACTGTTTTAAACATTACCATCTACATCCCCATTTTACGTGTTCCATAATCATTACAAAATAAGGCTCCAATTTTCAATAAAAATTCAGCATTTTTCAAAACCATGAACACCACATCTCTCTCGCTTTGTCTCCCTCTCCGTAACAGTCTTTTATATAAAAACACTAGGAATGACTCTCTCTCTCTCTCTCTTAGTATTACTTGCATTCCCTTTAAAAACAACTTACTCTGTACATCCTCACCTTCATTGTTCAGTGGAAAGAAAAATACTTCAGGGAGGTTGGGATTGTCAGTCGTTTATTTCCTTTGTATTAATTCCTAAGACAAGTAAGGACTAGGGACAAGGAAATATTTCTCCCCCAATTCAGGGGACAGGCCTTCTAGTCAGCTCAGGTAATAAAAAAAAAAATAGCATTTTTTCAACCACTACCACAAAACATCACCTGGAGTGACATCATACACACCGGGATTACAAGAAAATCTTTTTCCCCCAACACCACCACACAATTAATATGAGAAAGAGCACTCTCTTGATATGAAGGTTTACTGAAAACCAAGTCATCTACTAGAAATTGTAAATGGCAACACAACTTCAGGTCCATCCATCTATCTACCTTGGCTGTCTCCCCCGATGGGGGGGTAGCCGACATCAGGTCCATAACAGTATAAAATGTCAAAAACTGTAAGTAACTTAGAAAGCAAAATCTGAGGGTACTACACCCTACAGAGAAATTGCGTGAGTGCACTTTTTTATGCTTCGTAATTAGTCCCCACGAATGGGTGTGGACACACAAAAGCTAAGCCAGGAGATTAGCACTGGATGTTATTCCAAACGTTCCGCAATAGGTTAGAAAGCACTTCAGTCGCCTCCTGACTCGCACACTCTGTACATGAGCAATCGTGGGAACTAAAGCTCAGAGAGAAATTGCAGTAAAAATAAAAATAATTTCTTGGTATTTCACAAATACCTTAGTTAACGTTAAACTCCATTCAAATAGGAATGGACACAAGCTGATTAGAGTTGGGGAATTAAGGCTGGATCCCCATTCTTATATCCCACAAAGGGTTTGCACACGGGTTTGTCAATTCCTATGCCGAGCACTCTAACCGCTACACTACTACAGTCCCCTGACTTACTTATAAAGTATATGATAATTTGGTAACAGCAAGAAGATAACAGATGCCAATGTTGTTCCCTTTACTTCCTTGAACCTTCCCATTACAAATCTATCTTGCATTTGGCTAACCTATATACAAGGGAATATATTATAGACAGCGACAGCGAGGTGTTTAAAGTGATCAATTCAGGTAGTAACAATACCATATTAAAGCCCATCTCTGGGCATTAGGAGGGGCTTTCAGCCTTAATTCCTCAGCTCTAACCTGTGTATTGTCCAACCCCATTCAAAGGAGGATTAATAAGGAGATTTAAAATGGAAAACAACAACAACAATCTTATGGCCATTACAGACATTAGAAGAGGAAGTTAATCAATTTATGCAAAAAGATGCCAAACTGCATCCACTGATAGGCTACAGTGTATCTGAACTACATGTATTATCTTTATGATAATATCAAGTAAGTTTCTGAAAGCCTGTAAAAAGCGAGTATTTACAAGAAGATATCATTATGACAATCCTCGTTTCAAGTGTTACTAATAGTCTCAATTATGTGGTGGACACTGAGGATGGTTGAGGAATAAGGTTGGATGCCCTTCCTATTGCCCCACAGTGGGCTCGATCAGGAGTCTGTCAACGCCTGAATCATGTATTTTAACCACTCAGCAACTGTGGTCCAAAGAAGGAATAAGAAAATTAAAGTCAATGTACTGTTTCTTATAATATTTAAAAATGTATGCTCTTGCCTTGCATTTCACCTACAACTATCTTCTGAGATCCAAAGCAAAAACCTGGAATTAAATCTAAAGTAAAACGGTTTACTCTCCATTTTATGCATCATTATTAATCTCCAACTGAATGGGGGTGAGCACAAACAAGTTGAAGCTGTGAAATCAGGGCTGGGCGCCATATCTATTGTCCAGCAGTATGATCAAACATGTGTTTGTCCCTTCCCGAGTTGACCACTTTCACCACAGAGTTATTGCTGCTCCCAATAAAAGCTAAGTTAAAACTATTAAGGATAATTTGTTTCTAGTTTCCCTGGGACATCTTGACTTTTTCATTCCTGAAACAAGGGATTAGGAATAGCGCTTGACCTAAGGAGTAACACTCCACACATCCTGTGTCAAGATCTAAATATAAGAACACATCACAAAATTTGTTCCTCAGGTTTTATCCCAAGTGTTTTCTTTGGCTCTGGTGGTTCAAGCTTGATCTGCAAGCTAAGAGTATATATACAGTATTCAAGTATAATAAAAAGTAAAATATATTTTCTTTGTGTGTGACAGAGATGAAGAAAGAAAACTGTGCTCATTAGGTCCAGGTACCAAAAAAATCATAAAGCAAAGAGAAACAGACATGGGGAGTCTAGTACTTGTCAGATGAGAAAGGATAATAAGAGATGTGTAACAATACACCAGCATATTCGATGTAGATGGAGGCATAGGAGAGAATTGTAACTGAAGGAAGACTTAACATCAAGCTGTCCTGGCTAGTCCTATTTAGGCCCTAAAGACCTTCAGTTGTAGCACTGCAACTGGCAGATGGTGCAATGGTGCAATTTTTTCATGTCAATTTTAAAGGTTGCTAAGCATTAATTCCCATATAAATAAGAAAAAAAAATCAAAACAGTATTCATTGCTTTGGATAGACGAACTCTTCATCTATAAAGCAAAGTTTTAATATTAGGTGATGTGAAGAAAACTTCAAGATACTGAGTAAAAATTAGCTTTGAAATAAAATGAACACAATTTAATTACCTTAGAGAACATGGATGAAAAACTCATGTCAAGGTGCAATATGTAATTTCAGAAATGCTTTCATATATCCAATTAATTCATGAGCATTAAGGCAAGTTAAATCTTTCCATGTATTGGCACATAAAAGGCTATTGGTGAAGTTGTTCCTCTTTAGGTCCTATTTTGCTTAAAAAAAAGTTCTGCATTATATTTCATAGGAACCTCTTAAGTCTTACGCAACTCCTCCAAGACCTGAAAAGAAAAACATAACTTACATTTCATAAAAGTGCAAAACTAAATATCTTGAAATGTTTCAATTAACAGCATGGTGGTGTGCAAAAAAGAAGTAATAATAAAAATCTAATAATAATATGAAGGAAAAAGGTTATTAAACAACTGACCCTCTATTACTGTTGGCTAATAAAGTCTTTTCAATATATATTGCCTTCTCCTGCCCTGGCCAGTAAGTGGCCAAAAACAAAATCATAAAATATGCACATTAAAAAATAATGCTCTATAAATATTCGCTCTGTCACATTTTTGCACTGGGTAAAAAGTGATCAAGTTTCTTTTTTTGTGTGTGACACCGGGAAAGGCAGAAACTGCCCTCATCAATAAAGGCCAGGCCACAAGAAAATACCAAGACGAAGGAAAAGAAAATGGTTGAGGACAAGGTAGAGATGAAGTAATGTCACACAAAGGAAGACGACAGACAGAAAAAACATTCAAAGTACAGAGGACCCAGAGATATGAGATGACGATACGTCTGCTTTTTTAAAGGATAATAGGTCATAAGAATTAGGAAAGAAAGAAGGAGGAAGAGAGTTCCAGAGTCTGGAGGTAGATGAGAAGAAGCAGTCGCTGCATCGACCAATCTGCAAGCTACAAATATCCACACAGTACCTGTGATATGAGGCCGCTTGGCGAGTGTTACACGGCCTCAGTAGTGGGGGAGGGATGCAACTCGCCAGCTCATCAGAGCAGCGATGGAAGTAGTAGCGATAGAGAAGAGAAAGGAAAGATTCCTTACAGCGAATAGAGAGAGAATCCAGATTAGAAGTAAGAAAAGGATCATTAATGAGTCTGACTGCTTTCGATTCAATCCTATCAAGGAGATACGTATAAGAGGAAGCACCCCAGATGTGTGAGCAGTATTCTAAGCAGAGATGGATACGACCTTTAAAAATTTTAAGTAACTGTAAAGAAGAAAAGTAATGACAAAAACGAAACAAAACCCCCGATTTTTTGGATGAAGATGTAGAAATTTGGATTATGTGATTCCTCCAAGACAAGTTAGCGGCTATATGGATTCCTAATTTGTTGATGGAATTAAGAGGGTATGTTTCATTAGTTTCGAAGACAATAGGGTTATCAGGAGGAAAAGAAGATAGAGAAATAGCAAAAACCTGTGTATTGAAGGCATTGTATTTAACTAAATTTTGAATGCCCCACTCAGATACTCTCTGCAAATCGGAGTTGAGAGTAGAAGAAAGAGTGATATGAAAGTGATTACGAGTAACAGATGAAGGTTGTGAAGAAAAGGCAGAGGAAAAGTGAGGGGTACAATCATTAGCAAAGGCATGAAGAAGAGAGGAAGATGGGGATTGTAGAAGATTATTGATGAAGAGAAGGAACAGAGTAGGTGAAAGAACAGAGCCCTGTGGAACACCACTGGTAACAGAGAAAGGGCTAGATATTGCGCCATCAACAACTACAGATATAAAATGGTCAGTAAGAAAACTGGAAATCAAGGAACAGAAAGAAGGGGTAAAGCCATAGGCAGGGAGTTTGGCCAGCAGAGCCTTATGCCAGACTCTGTCAAAAGCCTTAGAGATATTAAGGGCAAAGACAAAGGAATCCCCATGGTTCCTCAGAGAAGATGACCATACATGAGTAAGATAGGACAGGAGATCACCAGCGGATCTTGCTTTGCGGAAGCCGTACTGGTGATTGGAGATAAGTGAGTTAGATTCAAGGCATTTCAAGAAGTGAGCACTGAGCAAAGTTTCTAAAACTTTAGCAGTAGAGGAGGTTAGGGCAATAGGTCTGTAGTTTAAAGGAATAGAGCGGTCACCCTACTTAGGAACAGGTTGAACTACAGCATGCTTCCAAAATGAAGGATAGATACTGGTTGACAGAATGAGGCGAAAAAGACCACAAAGCACGAGAGCCAGTTCATCTGCAAACTCCTTAAGGAACCTTGCAGAGATACCATCGGGACCAGATGCCTTGTTCGTCTTTAGTGAGCAAAGAACCTTATGAACTTTGCGTGAAGAAAGGATAAGGGAGGGCATAGGGCTAGAGAGCAAGCTATTACAAATACTATATTTCAGTAAAGGGCTTTAGGGGTTCTCCACTTTACCTTGGAGTCATTGGGGGGGGGATGTCAGTAATGGTTGTACTTCACTTTCTGTCAATTCACTATATCTCTTGAACACCTCTCATTCTAATGGATGTCAAAGTCTCTCCCGGATAGGGTATCACATATCCTTACAGTTCATCTCCTACTTAAACTGCCTAAGTTTGAGTACCTGGTAAACAAAATTTATGAATTCCATTCACGATTCTTTTATTGTCACTTTTTTGCAGGTATCCAATCAACCTAATTTATGCAGGTGTCACTCTCCCACTACATAGTTGCTGATCCAAATCATCTTTCTCGCTCACTTAGGCCTAATTCTCACCCTAAGGAACCTCCTACACAAATCCAGTAACAAAACTCATGCTATTTCTGACTACAACTCAGAGTCTTTCAAGAATATTAAGTAAGTTAGTTAGCTAGTTGTAGATGGTTTTTAAGCCTGAAAAAAAAAAATTTAACCATTTTGTGTTATGATTATTACCAATTCAAATGGGGGTGGACAAAGACATGTTGGAACTAAGGAATTATGAATGCCTTTTTAAACGTTCCATGGTACGATCAAACATAGTTTTGTCACTTCCCGAGACAAGGATTGTAATAAATGAGTTACCGCAGTCCCCTCCCAGAGGCCTTAAAGAATCTGAGCTGTAATATTAATGTTATTACAGTCGCGAGTCCTGATCACTATACATCATATCTATGCATGGAATTCACAATGAATTCACTCAGTACCATCAACTTCTATCTATATACACGAGCCATTTTTCCCTTTATAAGGGGAGTGGCTGAGTCAAGGCAAAATATTCTTGACTCTTTGGGAAGAGAAAATACAGAGGAGGGGATTCTTAGTCCCCTCACTTAGTAGACTTATGACATGCAGTGGAAACAAGAGGAGTATTCTAGCCCTCCTCCCTTAGGAGGAAGTACCAAGAACTTATTGCTGCTCAAGTTGGCTGAGCAATTTTAGTTACACCAAAACACCTAGGGTGTATATCGGACCCTAAATCGATCACAATACAATACAGTTACAGTGGGATAATGCATTCCACTAATAATGTCTTAGATATAGCCTATGTGAAAATGTACTATTAAACGGCTTTAAGTTTTTTGTTGGGGATACTGAAAATCTGGTTTTCTGAGAAAAAAAAAAATGGATGATTTTTATAATTGGACCTATCTCAATTTGGAGGTGAAGAGCATATTCTTCCCATAATCTTTTAATGTTACTTTGAAAACTGACAGAAAATATAAGTTAACATAACAATACCAAAACTAGCCTAAAAATAGTAATTTATGATATGTTTCCTATTATGACTTTTGCTATTTTTTAAAGAATTAAAAATTGTAAACTGTTGTTAATTACTATTTTTGGGTTGAGTTGCGTTAGTAAAAAGTTTCTGATGGATTTCAAGGTCAAAATCATTCAAAACACAAAAACCCATAAGAAAATTTATATTTTACCGCCATACTGAGACATGTTCGACTGCAAAAAACTTACCAATTAAAGCCAAATATAATCATGAAGTAAGACATTCATGTTCTAAATCCACCTCCAGACTCTGGAACTCTCTTCCTCCTTATGTCTTTCCTACTTCTTATGACCTGTCTTCCTTCAAAAAGCAGTTCTATCCTCATCTCAGGCCTATGCCTGCCATATCCCTAGGTCTTCATTACTTCAACTGTTCTCTTATTGCTGCCTAGCCCTTAAACTTCTACTTTTTCTTTGTCTCAAACTTTTTTTGGTGCCCGGGCCTGTTGCTGGCCGTTTTCTTGCCTGTCTCAATGTCACGCTCATAGAAAAATAAGGCACCGCTTAGTGCCACAGTTAGTCTCCATTTGAATAGATTGGACAGACATTTTGGAGCTGGATGCCTTTCCATTCCAAACACCTTTTGGTGGGGTTGAGCCTACGGCAGTTACTTCCCAACTTAAGCAATCTACCACTGAACGACCGAAGTTCCCAATCATATGCTGACTCTTGTACAAAAAGAAAAAAAATAACCAATTAAGGAGAAGTCTGGATATTTTTCCAATGCTTTTTTATATTAATGAATGAAAGTAATATTGAAAACTGTCATGAATTACTGTTTTTGGTTGGGTTAGGTTAGTGTAAATTTTCTGACGGCTTTCAAGTTCAAAATTATTAAAAGCACTTCAAATACCATTGGAAAAATTTAGTTTTAACCTCCAACTGGCCCGTATCCATTTATATTATATATATATATATATATATATATATATATATATATATATATATATATATATATATATATATATATATATATATATGGGGATTCCTAAGGTAGTCCGGGGGCAAAGCCCCCGGCTAGGGAGGACGCTTTCCCCTAGATGAGGTTCGGTTAGGATGCACCAAAAATGCGTATTTCAGACACTTTTCTTTGTGTAATAATAGAATGATCCTCTTTCCTAAAAACATACCTTCTTGTCTGTCCCAGTGTCACAATTAAAAAAAAAAAAAAAAAAGTTTCACAATTAGTCCCAATTTTAAAAGGTTTAACAAACATTTTGGAGCTGGGGATTAAGGCTGGATGCCTATCCAAAAGCCTTTCAGTGGGGTCGAACCCTCTTCAGCCACTTCCCAACTTGCGCACTCTACGACAGAGCTACAGCGATGCAAAATCATATGATGAAACTTGAAAAAAAAAAATACCATTTGAAGAGCAGTCTAGAAAGCATCATCCGATTCAAAAGAAATGTATCACCTTAAATAACGCTGTCATGTATTTCTAACAACATTAAACTACTATTGAAGTTCTTTACCTTTTTTCTAAAAGTTTTATATTACACAAATGATGCGAAGTTACAGTATAAATAACAAATATAGTCCAACTTGTAGACAAACTATCCTTCTTGTCTACATTCTACTTCTTCTTTCGAACTTGTTCAGGATACGAAGAGCGGACAATAAACTCATGTCTAGATGGAAAGTAATTACCTAATTGTAATTACCTAATTATGCTTACGGAAGCGAACCTCAAGCTCATATCTTCCTGTCTCCTGGTCGGTTCCATTTTGTACTTTGTGATACTTATCATACTTGTCCTTAAAACTATGAATTGAGTTAACATTAACTACTGATAGGAGGGCTAAAACCGCAAACTTTAAATTTTACCTCCTCGCTTAGCTAATTCCAGTTATCAACCACTCCTACACTAAAAAAAAGTACTTCCTTACATCCTGCTAGGAAGTTTTCTTGCTAAGCTTCAAACTATGACCTCTGGTTCCAGTGCCAGCCATATCAAAATATCGATCCCTACCCAGTCCCTCATAACCATGAAAGAATTTAAAAACCGTCACCATATCCCCCTTCGTTCTTCTAGCTTTGAGTGATGGTAAGTCTAATTCCCTCAGCTTCTCATCATAACTGAGATTGCATATTTCTGGCACCAGTCTCGCGTCATGTCTTTGAACTTTTTCTAGCTTTAACTATGTGCTTTTTCAAGCGCGGATTCCAAGGGGGCTGCATATTCAATATTCACATAGGTTACATAAATATTTCTGAACATTTCCTTGTCCATGTGCCTGAAGACTATGCTTACATTTGCTAAGAAATCATATACAGCCCTTGTAGTGGTATGATATATGTTGTCTTGAATATATTTCAAGACAGTTTATTTGTACGTACATTATGTAAGTGTTATTTTGCATATAGTTTCGTTTATTGTAACGTAAGTGCATGAATGTATACTTTTAGACTTAGCATGTATACCTATTAATTTCTATCATGTATACACGTATATTCGTATGTATAATGTGTAGTTTATTATGGAGGCTG
>JAXCGZ010014284.1:2500-28130 GCA_037179515.1 Halocaridina rubra | reverse complement strand
GCTGTGTATCCTACCTAACCTAACATATATATATATATATATATATATATATATATATATATATATATATATATATATATATATATATATATATATCATATATATGTGTGTGTGTGTGTGTGTGTGTGTGTGTGTGTGTGTGTGTGTGTGTGTGTGTGTGTGTGTGTGTGTGTGTGTGTAAATATGGGACTTAAATGCTGAGACAGCATTTGTTTATTCAATTTCTTTATATGTTTATTTACAATTATTTTTTTCCGCCAAACGAGGGCACATCCTCGCTTGTTCACGGTCAAAATATTCATTTAAATGGCCAAGTGTCTCGCTAAAAAAAATACCACCCAAAGGCCCGATTTCTTAAACAGTGTAAACATAAGAACATAAGAACATAAGAATAGAGGACACTGCAACATGCCTACTGGCACACACGAGGCAGCTCCATTTTTTAATTGTATTTTCAGCATGTCTAACCTATTCTATTCTACTCTACTTATTTATTCTGTTTTTCTTTTTATGATTTTTCTAATAAGCACTAACCTATTCATAACCACCCTACCTCTGTCATATGTCTATCTAATCTACATTTGAAGGTGTCTAAGGTATTGGCATTTACTATCATACTAGGAAGCTTGTTCCATGCATCAGCTACTCTATTACCAAACCAATTTTTACCAATTTCCCTTCTGAACCTAAATTTATCAAGCTTAAATCCATTATTACGAGTTCTGGTTTGATCATGAATTTTTAAAACTTTATTAATATCTCCCTTGTTAATCCCTTTAAACCATTTATACACTTCAATCATATCCCCCCTAACTCTTCGCCTCTCTAGAGAATGTAGATTAAGTTTTTTTAATCTGTCCTCATATGGTAGATTTCTGATATTGTGTATCATCTTGGTCATTCTTCGCTGCACTCTCTCCAAGGATTCAATTTCCATTCTATAATAGGGTGACCAGAATTGCACAGCATAATCTAAATGGGGCCTAACTAATGCAAGATATTGCTAGTTAGCTAGACCCACACAAATGGATTTCATAAACGCATGTGACGCGTTTCTGTACATGGCTAGGATTCCGTACGGGATCCTTGGCCCGATTTCTTAAACAGTGTAAACCTAGGATACCATATTGCTAGTTAGCTAGACACACACAAATGGACTTCATAAACCCATCTGACGCAGTTCTGTGTATATTACTGTGAAGTAAGCTTTATAGACTTCGCTGCACAGTATCTTATAGACAGATCCACCTATATGCTGGAAAAAGAACCCCAGTGCACTGTAACATTTGTAGAGAGAGCGAAAATAATACCTGTAAAAAAATCTGTAAAACGGACCAAACAAGAAGATTGCTACCAACGTTTCAGCATAATAAAATATGATACCGATATTGATACCGATACCAGACGGCCGATATTTCTAGAACATATAACTGATAATCTGATGTAGTCACCGTGGCTCAAGCGGTAGCGTCCGCGACTATAAGGCGTCAGGTCGAGGGTTCGCGCCCTGTCACGGTATGAGGTTAGCAAGGGCATGCACTTAGGGTAACGATTACATCTGCCAAAACAAGTCCTTCCCAAGAAGGCAACCGTCCTAGCCCTTGGTTGAAAAAGGGAGTCCGTGACGTAAAACCGGAACAATAGGTGATAATCTGATACCGGAATCAATACCAAAACCAGAGACCAATACGATCTCAAAAGAGAACAAAACCAAAAGTTTTGATACCAAGGTTTCTACAATACAATCTGATACCGGTTTCGATACCGAAACCAGACGACAGATATTTCAAAAATGTATTATATTTGATAACCTGATACGGGTTCGATACCGAAACCAGACGACAGATATTTCAAACACGAATTATAACTGATAATCTGACACTGGTGCCGATACCGATACCAGATGACCGACATTTCAGATACAAATCACATTTAATACTCTGATCCCGGTTCCGATACTAAAACCAGACAATTCATATTTCAAACACGTATCATATCTAATTATCTAATACCGGTGCCGATACCGAAACCAGACGAAAGATATCTCAAATACGTACCATATCTGATAATCTAATACCGATGCCGATACCGAAACCAGACAATTCATATTTCAAACACGTATTATATCAGAAAATCTAACACCGGTACCGATACCGAAACCAGACGAAAGATATCTCAAACACGTATCATATCTGTTAATCTAATACCAGTGTCTATACCGTAACCAGACGACCGATATTTCATGCACGTATTGAAACTCATAAACTGATACTGGTGCCGATACCGAAACCAGACAATTCACATTTCAAACAGGCATTATATCTGATAATCTAATACCGGTGCCGATACCGAAACCAGACGACCGATATTTCATGCACGTATTGAAACTGATAAACTGATACTGGTGCCGATACCGAAACCAGACAATTCACATTTCAAACAGGCATTATATGTGATAATCTAATACCGGTGCCGATACCGAAACCAGACGAAAGATATCTCAAACAAGTATCATATCTGATAATCTAATACCGGTGCCGATACCGAAATCAGACGACCGATATTTCAAACACGTATCATATCTGTTAATCTAATACCGGTGTCTATACCATAACCAGACGACCGATATTTCATGCACGTATTGAAACTGATAATCCGATACCGGTGCCGATACCGTAACCAGACGACCCATATTTCATACATGTATCGAAACTGATAATCCGATACCGGTGTCGATAGAAAAAAAACAGACAGAGAGAGAGAGAGAGAGAGAGAGAGAGAGAGAGAGAGAGAGAGAGAGAGAGAGAGAGAGAGAGAGAGAGAGAGAGAGAGAGAGAGAGAGAGAGAGAGAGAGAGTATCGTTATCTCAAAAACAGAGCATGAATTTTGAACCCACCGCTTCGGCAAAATCTAATCCAAGGGTTAACAATTGGTGTTGAATTTTTAACATTCTTGTTTTCAACTTTTTCATCGTCTAAGATGCAGAGGAAAAGTTGGGATTAGCTGAGAGATCTTTTTTCGCAAGCGATGTGAAGACGAAAAAATATATATATACACGCACACACACACACAAAAATTATATAAAAAAACACGTGTTTGATATAGAAAGCAGCCAAAGACGAAGGTCGGTTCTCAAAGATATGATGAAAAGACATCTTATATACAGCTGAGAGATTGATCTGGGTATAAAAAGCAGACATCTTATACGAACTGATCTTGATATTAAGATATATATATATATATATATATATATATATATATATATATATATATATATATATATATATATATATATATATATATATATATATATATATATATATATATGTGTGTGTGTGTGTGTGTGTGTGTATATATATATATATATATATATATATATATATATATATATATATATATATATATATATATATATATATATATATATATATATATATATATACATACTTCAAAGAGACTTCATGCTGTCCAAAAAGGAATAAAAATACCATCCAGGATGTCCATTACTTAACATAATCAAACTCATTCCTTTATGCGCAGTACACGGTAATACTCTAATTACTTTGAGTAATGACAAGACTCTGTACTCACGTAAACAAAACACAAAATATATGGGATGTATAAAACACCAGTAAAATACATAGAAAACTATAAAATACACATGGTAAAAATAATGGAAATACATAGAAACATAAGTTAAAAAAATGAGTCAAATACGGGATGTATAAAACACTCTATAATATACATAGAAAACTATAAAATACACATGGTGAAAATAAAGAAAATACATAGAAAAATTGGTAAAATAAATGAGTCAAATACCGGATGTATAAAACACTATAAAATACACATGGTAAATATAAAGAAAATACATAGAAAAATAAGTAAAAAAAAATGAGTCAAATATGGGATGTATAAAACACTCTATAATATACATAGAACACTATAAACTACACATGGTATAATATAAAGAAAATACATAGAAAAAAACGACTAAAAAACGGAATGTATAAAACACTATAAAATACATAAAACAAACTATAAAGAACACATGGTAAAAATAAGAAAATACATAGAAAAAATAAGTATAAAAATAAGTCAAATACGGGATGTAAAAACACTATAAAATACACATGGTAAAAAATAAAAAATAAAAAATACATAGAAAAAATAAGTATAAAAATGAGTGCAGGGCCAAATTGGGAGTGCTGGAATAGGAGGGGTGCCATCAATCGCGAGTGAGTGATGAGAGAGGGCCAATGGATTGGGGCAAAGGAAGATGGAAGGAAAGTTAAAAAAAAAAGGAAGAGATGCATTAATCCAAAGGGCTGAATCTTCGTCAGGAGGAGAGATTAATGAAGGCGTTGAGAGCATAAAAAAAAAATAGAAATATATATGGATGTTATGTCGATAGAGAGTGATATCTGATATGGTTAGAGATTTATGGCTGGGAGAGTAAATATCATTTCTTGATAATTTTAAGGATAGTAAGAATACTTCCTCCGTGTTCCCCTGCGCGTCGTAAAAGTCGACTAAATGGGGCGGAGCGAGGGGGCTGGGAATCCCCTCCTCTGCAGTTAATTCCCACAAATAGTCAAAGTATGTTCTTTGACTCAGCCAGCCTCCTTATAAGGGGGAATATGGCTTTGGTATATGGATGGATTACTACTACTACTAGTAGTAGTAGTAGTAGTAGTAGTAGCAGTAGTAGTAGTAGTAGTTCATATAAAGTTAAGCTAAAAATATAATAATAAGAAGAGATAAAGAGGTGCTTAAGAGATTCACAAAGAACCTTTAAAATAGATCTGACCTACCGGCAACCTATTCGAGCTAGGAAGATAAAATACTTCGGCTAGGAAAAAAAATAGTAGACAGGCCCAAAGAGGGTCATTTTCACTACCTGTCCTGGTGCCAACTATTAAAAAAGCTTTCCGAGTTTGAGTGTTCTAACCACTGAGCTACTGCGGTTCCTCCTAAAATCACTGCCTCTTTCAAGGGAGTTAATATAAATGAATTCTATCTCAGGGATTTATGTTCTGCCTTCAGAGAAGAGTGATTTTAACAGATGGTTTAGCTTCCCTTCCCTACTTATGACTCCATCAAACTGACCGATCTAAGCCGAATTCACACCAATGTGGCACGTCGCACGTGGCATGCCACGTGGCACGCCAGTTGAAAACGAAAACATCCGGAAATTTATGAAGTCTTTCACACAGAAGTGGCGTGACACGTCCCATGTGTACTTGCGACTCCATCAAACTGACCGATTTAAGCCGAATTGCTCTCCAATATGGCACGTCGCATGCCACGTGGCACGCCAGTTGAAAACAAACATCCGGAAATATATGAAATCTTTCACACAGAAGTGGCGTGACACGTCCCATGTGTACTTATGACATCAAACTGACCGATTTAGGTTGCTTTCACACCAAAGTGGCACGTCGCACGTGGCATGCCACGTGGCACGCCAGTGAAAACGAACATCCGGAAATATATGAAACCTTTCACACAGAAGTGGCGTGACACGTCCCATGTGCCATAAAATATTAAATGCTCTCTAAAAGCTGCTGAACTTTAGACAAAATATAGAAAATTAGACAAATCTTTTATCAGGACTCGGGAGGTCCGGGGTTGCTCAGTGGGAGAGCACGCGAGTCCGGAAGTAACAAAAAAGACTACCAAGGGTTCGAGGCAGCCGTGTGGTGTTAGGAAGAGCATCGAGGATAAGTTCCCCAGCTCCAACCTCTCTTTGATCACCCCCATTTGAAAGGAACCAACTGCGTGACATAAAAAAAACTGGTTCTCAATACTACCCATTTTGTTAAACACAAAATAAAATACAACATTATCTCTAAATATCACTGATTATTATTATTATTATTATTATTATTATCATCATCATCATTATTATGATTATCATCATCATCATCATTATTATTATTATCATCATTATTATTATTATTATTTTTTTGTTAAAATTCTTGGACATTTAAATTACTTATCTAGAGAACATATAAACGTCCCTAATAATATTTTTTTTTATCGGTTTACGTCACGGACCCCCTTTTATACCAAGGACTAGGACGGTAGCCTGCTTGCGAAGGACTTGTTTTGGCAGATGGAATCGTTACCCTGAGTGCATGCCCTTGCTAACCTCAGACCGTGGCGGGGCGCGAACCCTCGACCTGACGCCTTAAATATACCCAATGGTCTCAACACATTGCTGAAACATCAAAACGAATTACTGGAGTAATTTTAAGTCTACATTAAAATGCAGTCACCGTGGCAAAGCGGTAGCGTCCACGACTCTGAGGCGTCAGGTCGAGGGTTCGAGCCCCGCAACGGTCTGAGGTTAGCAAGGGCATGCACTTAGGTTAACGATTACATCTGCCAAAACAAGTCCTTCGCAAGAAGGCAATCGTCCTAGCCCTTGGTAGAAAAGGGAGCCCGGGACGTAAGAGCGAATCATTTTAAGTCTGTATTAAAATCTTCTATTACTGATAGTGAAAAAACTTATAATGTTCTTAATACTCTTTGAATAACTGCCTCCAATCAAGAAAAAAACATGAATGATTCCCCCAAATTATAAAAAAAACCTAGTAAAAATATTCATTTTTGGTCAGAGCACCATTCACTGATACAGAAAAAATGTATCAGTTTTCCTAATACTCTCTGATTACTGATACAGAGAATATGTATCTGCTTTCCTAATACTCTCTGATTACTGATACAGAGAAAATGTATCTGTTTCCCTAATACTCTCTGATTACTGATACAGAGAAAATGTATCTGCTTTCCTAATACTCTCTGATTACTGATACAGAAAATGTATCTGTTTTCCTAATACTCTCTGATTACTGATACAGAGAAAATGTATCTGTTTTCCTAATACTCTCTGATTACTGATACAGAATAAATGTATCTGTTTTCCTAATACTCTCTGATTACTGATACAGAGAAAATGTATCTGTTTTCCTAATACTCTCTGATTACTGAAGAGAAAATGTATGTTTTCCTAATACTCTCTGATTACTGATACAGAGAAAATGTATCTGTTTTCCTAATACTCTCTGATTACTGATACAGAGAAAATGTATCTGTTTTTCTGATCCTCTCTGATTACTGATACAGAGAAAATGTATCTGCTTTCCTAATACCCTCTGATTATTGATACAGAGAAAATGTATCTGTTTTTCTGATACTCTCTGATTACCTGCTTCCAATTAAGAATAAAAAAATACTCAATTATCTTTAAAAGTTGTCGAAACTTCACATAATGTATCTATATCTAAAAGGTCAAAGTTCGTATCACTGATCCGAGGACTGTAGCAACAAATCAATTAGGGCGTTAGGAAGGGCATCTAGTCTTAATTCCCCAGCTCCAATCTGTCAGTTTAAACATAAAAGTAAAAAAAATATATCCCTGATCTGGAGGAAAAGCACAAGTTTCTTAATATTCTCTGAACGTTGCTTCCATTCTAGAAAGAAAAAAAATTGTCTCAAAAAATATTTTTAAAACTTTTCAAAATATTAATATTTGGTCACGGTTCCAAGCAGCGACTTGGAGAAAATGTATAATGTTCTCAATATTCTCTGAATAGTTGCTACCAATCAAGCAAAAAAAAAATGAATGTTCGCCAAGAAAATGGTTTTGAATCTTAACACAAAATATTAATCTTCTTCTTCTTCGTCTACATCTTTTCCCACTTTTATGTGAGGTCGATGTTTCTGGCCAGTCACACAAAATATTAAGATTTGGTTAAAGCTCTTATCATTGATCAGCAGAAAATATTAATATTCCTAATATTCCCTGATTATCTGGTTCTAATCAAACATACAATAAATGTGAATAATCACAAAAAAAAATATTATTTAATCTATATAAAATATATTAAAATGGGGTCAATATTCGTATCGCTAATATACTAGAAATGTTTAATGTTCCTAAGATTCTATGAATATTCCTAATATTAATAGTCCTAATATTCTCTGAATATCTGGTTCTAATCAAACATAAAATAAATGTGAAAAATCACATAAAAATATTATTAAATCTATATAAAATATAAAAATGGGGTCAATATTCCTATCGCTAATATACTAGAAATGTTTAATGTTCCTAAGATTCTATGAATATTCCTAATATTAATAGTCCTAATATTCTCTGAATATCTGGTTCTAATCAAACATAAAATAAATGTGAAAAATCACATAAAAATATTATTAAATCTATATAAAATATAAAAATGGGGTCAATATTCCTATCGCTAATATACTAGAAATGTTTAATGTTCCTAAGATTCTATGAATATTCCTAATATTAATAGTCCTAATATTCTCTGAATATCTGGTTCTAATCAAACATAAAATAAATGTGAAAAATCACATAAAAATATTATTAAATCTATATAAAATATAAAAATGGGGTCAATATTCCTATCGCTAATATACTAGAAATGTTTAATGTTCCTAAGATTCTATGAATATTCCTAATATTAATAGTCCTAATATTCTCTGAATATCTGGTTCTAATCAAACATAAAATAAATGTGAAAAATCACATAAAAATATTATTAAATCTATATAAAATATAAAAATGGGGTCAATATTCCTATCGCTAATATACTAGAAATGTTTAATGTTCCTAAGATTCTATGAATATTCCTAATATTAATAGTCCTAATATTCTCTGAATATCTGGTTCTAATCAAACATAAAATAAATGTGAAAAATCACATAAAAATATTATTAAATCTATATAAAATATAAAAATGGGGTCAATATTCCTATCGCTAATATACTAGAAATGTTTAATGTTCCTAAGATTCTATGAATATTCCTAATATTAATAGTCCTAATATTCTCTGAATATCTGGTTCTAATCAAACATAAAATAAATGTGAAAAATCACATAAAAATATTATTAAATCTATATAAAATATAAAAATGGGGTCAATATTCCTATCGCTAATATACTAGAAATGTTTAATGTTCCTAAGATTCTATGAATATTCCTAATATTAATAGTCCTAATATTCTCTGAATATCTGGTTCTAATCAAACATAAAATAAATGTGAAAAATCACATAAAAATATTATTAAATCTATATAAAATATAAAAATGGGGTCAATATTCCTATCGCTAATATACTAGAAATGTTTAATGTTCCTAAGATTCTATGAATATTCCTAATATTAATAGTCCTAATATTCTCTGAATATCTGGTTCTAATCAAACATAAAATAAATGTGAAAAATCACATAAAAATATTATTAAATCTATATAAAATATAAAAATGGGGTCAATATTCCTATCGCTAATATACTAGAAATGTTTAATGTTCCTAAGATTCTATGAATATTCCTAATATTAATAGTCCTAATATTCTCTGAATATCTGGTTCTAATCAAACATAAAATAAATGTGAAAAATCACATAAAAATATTATTAAATCTATATAAAATATAAAAATGGGGTCAATATTCCTATCGCTAATATACTAGAAATGTTTAATGTTCCTAAGATTCTATGAATATTCCTAATATTAATAGTCCTAATATTCTCTGAATATCTGGTTCTAATCAAACATAAAATAAATGTGAAAAATCACATAAAAATATTATTAAATCTATATAAAATATAAAAATGGGGTCAATATTCCTATCGCTAATATACTAGAAATGTTTAATGTTCCTAAGATTCTATGAATATTCCTAATATTAATAGTCCTAATATTCTCTGAATATCTGGTTCTAATCAAACATAAAATAAATGTGAAAAATCACATAAAAATATTATTAAATCTATATAAAATATAAAAATGGGGTCAATATTCCTATCGCTAATATACTAGAAATGTTTAATGTTCCTAAGATTCTATGAATATTCCTAATATTAATAGTCCTAATATTCTCTGAATATCTGGTTCTAATCAAACATAAAATAAATGTGAAAAATCACATAAAAATATTATTAAATCTATATAAAATATAAAAATGGGGTCAATATTCCTATCGCTAATATACTAGAAATGTTTAATGTTCCTAAGATTCTATGAATATTCCTAATATTAATAGTCCTAATATTCTCTGAATATCTGGTTCTAATCAAACATAAAATAAATGTGAAAAATCACATAAAAATATTATTAAATCTATATAAAATATATTAAAATGGGGTCAATATTCGTATCGCTAATATACTAGAAATGTTTAATGTTCCTAAGATTCTATGAATATTCCTAATATTCTCTGAATATCTAGTTTTAATCAAACATAAAATAGATGTGAATAATCACATAAAAATATGATTAAATATACATAAACTATCAAAATGAGGTCAACATTCCTATCGCTAACATTTTAGAAATGTTTAAGGTTCCTAATATTCTATGAATATTCCTAACATTCTCTAAAGAGCTGTTTCCAATCAAGCATGAGTAAAAAAGAAATAGTGAATGATCATCCAAAAAAGTTATTGAAACTTCACGAAAAATATTTGAGAATTTAAGAGGAAGGACATCCCGAATTAACTGTCTTCTCAGCAAATGGAAAGTTGCTTTTTTTTTCGAAATATTCAAAGTTAAAAGAAAAAAAAATCCTCTTGGCTTAATGTACGTTAGTCACAAATTATCTCTCTCTCTCTCTCTCTCTCTCTCTCTCTCTCTCTCTCTCTCTCTCTCTCTCTCTCTCTCTCTCTCTCTCCTCTCTCTCTCTCTTCTTTCTTTCTAGCTTAATGTACGCTAGTCACCAATTTCTCTCTCTCTCTCTCTCTAGCTTAATGCACGTTAGTCACCAATTTCTCTCTCTCTCTCTAGTTTAATGTACATTAGACACCAATTCTCTCTCTCTCTCTCTCTCTCTCTCTCTCTCTCTCTCTCTCCTCTCTCTCTCTCTCTCTCTCTCTCTCTCTCTCTCTCTCTCTCTCTCTCTCCATAAAATCGTAATGAGCCAGATTCCATTTTGGAAATCGGAAAATTTCAATCAACTGCAGCTAAAAAAAAAAAATATTGGAAGAATTAAAATAAAAGAAAAAAATAAACGATAAAATAAAATAAATGACGAAAAAAAAAAAAAAGAGTGTCCTGGCTGGGAATACAATTACTCGTCCTAATTAAAGCCTTGCCTACTATTTCCCAAAGCTAGATTTTTTTTATTTTTTTTAAGGTAGAAAAGTCGACGGAAAACCAGAAATTACAGGAAATAATGCATGTTGGAGTATGACAGATTTGCAATTAATGGCTATTATTGGTTACGATTTCTAATATGGCTTACACATACATACACACACACACACACACACACACATACACACACACATACACACACACACACACACACACACACACACACACACATATATATATATATATATATATATATATATATATATATATATATATATATATATATATATATATATATATATAGTGTGTGTGTGTGTGTGTGTTCCGGTTTTACGTCATGGACTCCCTTTTCTACCAAGGGCTAGGACGGTTGCCTTCTTGAGAAGGACTTGTTTTGGCAGATGTAATCGTTACCCTGAGTGCATGCCCTTGCTAGCCTCAGACCGTGACGGGGCGCGAACCCTCGACCTGACGCCTCAGAGTCGCGGACGCTACCGCTTGAGCCACGGTGACTACGCATAAAAAAGATTCTATTTATATACATGAGCCAATTTTCCCCCTTATGAGGGAAGTGGGTGAGTCAAGGCAAAATACTCTAACTCTTTGGGAAGAGAAAATACAGAGGAGGGGATTCTCAGTCCCCTCGCTCAACCCCATTCAATCGACTCTTACGACACGCAGGGGAACACGGAGGACGTATTCCTTTTTTTAAAATATAAAAATAAATCTACCCTCATCAAGCCTGGGCACGAAGAAAACAAAAAGAGAAACAGATATGGAGAGTGTTGTGACTTGTCAGATGTGAAGCGATAATAAGACATGTGTAACGAATATCCAAGAATAGGCATAGAAAGAGAACCGTAACTGAAGGAAGACTTAACATCGAACTGTCCAGGACAGTCTTATTTAAGTCCACAAGACCCTTCAGCTGTAGTACTGCAACGGGCGGTTGATGCCATGGGCCAACCTATTTTAGCCCCCACCCTCATGAAAAAAAAAAATTTACTGTTGCCCCAAAATCGGAATTCAAGCCCCATCCCCTCTTATCCTTCCCTCCCCACCCCAGCCCCCGCTTAACTCCCCAACAGATGGGGATTAATACCCTCTGAAGAGAAAAAAAATAACTTTAATTAATTCAACTTTACATTCAAGGTAAAAGTTACATAATATTACATTTCTACGCTTCTTTTTCTTTTTCAACTTTTCTTGTACTAGTAGAAAAAAAAGAGAAAAAAAAAAAATACTAGTAGAACAAAAATAACCAAAAAAGAGAAAAAAAAGAAAAAAAAGAAAAAAAAATACTAGTAGAACAAAAATAACAAAAAAAAAAAAATTATAGTTGGTCATATGAAACTTTTCTTGTACTAGTAGAAAAAGAAAAAAAGAGAAAAAAGAAAAAAGAAAATTAAAAAAGATAATTAAAAAAATACTAGTAGAACAAAAATAACAAAAACAAAAAACAAAAAATGAAAAAAAAAATTACATAGTTGGTCATATGAAGATGGAAATATCACTAGGAGTAACACGTGCCTAAATGAAAGTAGAATAATATGGAAATGAGGAAGAAGAAGAGGAGAAGAAGAAGAGGAGAAGAAGAAGAAGAGGAGAAGAGGGGAAGAAGAAGAGGAGGAGAATAAGAGGAGGAGAAGAGGAGAAGAAGAAAGGAGAAGAGGAAGAGAAGGAGGAGAAGAAGAAGAAGAAGAAGAAGAAGAAGAAGAGGAGTAAAGGAAGAGAAGGAGAAGAAGAAGAGGAGGAGAGGAAGAGGAGGAGAAGAAGAAGAAGAGGAGAAGAAGAAGAAGAAGAAGAAGAAGAGGAGAAGAAGAAGAAGAGAAGGAGAAGAAGAGGAGACGAAGAAGAGGAGAAGAAGAAGAGGAGAAGAAGAGGAGAAGGATGAGGAGAAGAGGAAGAGGAGAAAGTGGAGGAAGAAGAAGAGGAAGAGAAGAAGAGGAAGAGAAGAAGAGGAAGAGGAGAAGAAGAGGAGGATAAGAGGAAGAGATGAAGAGGAGGAAACAAGAAGGGGAAAAGAGGGGAGGAAATTCTGAAGAGCAGGAGGGGGAAGACGAGCGAGAGATTGAGAATAAATCTACCAATAAGACAATGTAGCGTCCGCGACTCTGAGGCGTCAGGTCGAGGGTTCGCGCCCCGTCACGGTCTGAGGTTAGCAAGGGCATGCACTCAGGGTAAGGATTACATCTGACAAAACAAGTCCTTCGAAAGATAGCAACCGTCTTAGCCCTTGGCAGGAAAGGGAGTCCGTGACGTAAAGCTGGAACAAGACAATGAGACATTCCAATGATGATGGACATTTTAGCCATCCGAAAGTTTTGGAAACATTTTACAGCACCGCGGGGGCACAGTGGTTAGAGCATTCCAATACGAAAGTAACTACTAACCAGTGTTAGAGCTCAACATAAGGGCATGAGACAGGGTAGTTAGGGGCATTAGCCAGGGTATTCATCTTTCGCTTCTTAGATTCAAACCTACTAGTGCCCATGTATCCCCATAAAGAAAATTTATAATAAAACCTAAACCATCAAGCATATATATACATACATACACAGACAGACATACATACAAAGATTTACGCATACATAAATACATACACACGACTACATGCATACAAACATACATCCATACATTACATACACACACATACATACATACATACATAAATATACCAACTGAAGTCCTCTGGACAACTTTCACAGTAATAAATATAAAATTTTGACCACTATCACCCATTCCTATAAATGACCTTCTGAAAGCTCCAATATCCATCCCCATTTGGCAACCAATACATCAAATCATTCCTTTTGCCATACACTATATGCATATATATATATGCAGGGACGCAGGGATGCAGGAACCCCTCGCAAGCCTCCCTTCTGTTTGACTAATACTTCCATAAGTTCCTGCCTGCTACATTTCATTTTTTTTTTTTTAATCATCCATTTGCTTTTTTTTCTATTTGTTTTCTGTTTTTTTAATGCAAGTTTTCAATAATGTCAATTGCTATTTTTTTCTTATTTTTCTTTTGCTAATTCTTATTTTTCTTCTTCTTCTTCTTCTTCTTATTATTATTATTATTATTATTATTATCATTATTATTATTATCATCATCATTATCATTGTAGTCACCGTGGCTCATACGGTAGCGTCCGCGACTCTGAGGCGTCAGGTCGAGGGTTCGCGCCCCGTCACAGTCTGAGGTTAGCAAGGGCATGCACTCAGGGTAACGATTACATCTGCCAAAACAAGTCCTTCGTAAGAAGGCAATCGTCCTAGCCCTTGGTAGAAAAGGGAGTCCGTGACGTAAAACCGGAACAGAACAGAAATTATTATTATTATTATTATTGTTGTTAACAGTAGTAGTAGTAGTGATAGTGGCAGTAGCAGTAGCAGCAATAGTAGTATTAGTTGTAGTAGCATATACGTATATGAGTGGGTGTACATGCTTGCTTGCGTACGTGTGTGCGTGCGTGCGCGTGTGTTAGTAAGTCAGAACACTCTTTCCCTTTATTTGACTAACATTTCCATAACAGTTTTCTAACATTTAAATTTAACATTTACTTTTTCTACATAAACGAAGATATTCAGTAAAATCAACTGTTCTCATCACTCAGGATCTGTGTGCAGATTTGTAGCTCACGGATTGGTTGGTGCAGTGACTGCTTCTTTCCTTCTATTTCCAGACTGGAACTCTTCCACCTTGTGTCTTCCCTAACTCTTACTCTCCCACCTTGTGTCTTCCCTAACTCTTATGATCTTTCTGCTTTCTAAAGTCTGGTTTATCGTCATCTCAGGGTCCAATTCTGCCTTGTTTCTAGGTCTTCATTACTTTGACTATTCTTTCAGCCTGTCCTTTATTTATCATCATTCTTATGTTTCTGCCTTGTCCTTAAGCTGCTACTTTTCTCCATCATGTTTTCTTGGTGCCCGAGCCAGATGAGGGTAATTTTATTTGCCTGTCCTGGTGTCGCACTTAATAAAAAAAATAATAATATATTCTTCTCTCTTACAGTACATATTGACAGCCAACACAGCCACGCCCACCTCTCCTCTTGATTCCTCTTTGTATAAGTTCCTTATAACTCATTTTATTACTTTTCCTGTCATTTGCATTTTGCTATTTCATATCTCCATTTTCAGTCACCTGAATTGCTAATTCTTTTCTGATTACTAGTCTTGATGTATACATATGCATGGAGCGTCGCCCCCTCCTCATTGGCCGCTTTCACACCAAAGTGCCACGTGGCATGCCACGTGGCAAGCCAGTTGAAAACGAATACCCGGAAATATATGAAATCTTTCACACTGAAGTGGCGTGACACGTCCTATGTACCACGTGGGACTTGTGACGCAAATCCCACGTGGCACATGGGACGTGTCACGCCTCTTCTGTATGAAAGGTTTCATATATTTCCGGTTGTTCGTTTTCAATTGGCGTGCCACGTGGCATGCCACGTGCCACTTTGGTGGCCGCTTTCACATTAGAGTGGCACGTGTCATGCCACGTGGCACGCCAGTTGAAAAACATCCGGAAATATATGAAACCTTTCATACAGAAGTGGCGTGGCACATAGGACGTGTCACGCCACTTCTGTGTGAAAGGTTTCATATATTTCCGGTTGTTCGTTTTCAATCGGCGTGCCACGTGCCACTTTGGTGTGAAAGCGGCCTTTGGCTAATATTTTCATGATGGTTTTTCAATTGCTTTCGACTCTTTCAATGTCTGTTATGCCGTTTCTCTAAATAACATTTTCATGTTTTTCTTAGTATTCACTGACTTATTATTTGTATTATTGTCATTATTTATATTATTAGTAGTAGTAGTAGTAGCAGTAGTATTATATTATTATTATTATCATTATTATTAGTAGTAGTAGTAGCAGCAGTATTGTTATTATATATATATATATATATATATATATATATATATATATATATATATATATATATATATATATATATATATATATATATATATATATATATATATATATATATATATATATATATAATATATATATCCCTTGCAATTTATAAGCAGTTGTGTAACAACTCACTCTTTTTACTACCCTAATGTTATTTCATAATATATTAATCTTTCATTACACTCACATGTATGTACGAGTCAATATATATAGTGAGTAAACCATTAGAAAACAGAGGGTAATTGTGGAACGGAAATCCTCGATAAAGTAAACCAAAAAACCCTTTGCAGAAGACTCAAAATCCCATGATTAAATTAAAACAAAAAATTTATTGTCATTTTCAAACCAATCCCGATACTCTTAAAACCGATACCGATGCTCTTAAAACCGATACCGATGCTCTTAAAACCGATACTGATAAATCTATTTATCGGTTTCGGTATATAGATTTATATAGCCATTTTCGGTATATAGATTTAAATAGCCGTTTTCAAACCGATCCCGATACTCTTAAAACACATACCGAAACCGATAAATCTATTTATCGGTTTCGATAAATAGATTTATCGGAAGTTAAAATGAGGACGGATGCCATCATCTATGAGGATTTTTATATCAAATATCGGATAGTATTCAACAACGATTATGAACACGTGGAAGAAAAAACCGATAAACACAATTACAAAAACAACAACAAATAAATAAATAAAAAAAAACCACACACACACACAGCCAATATCTACTTTGGAGGTCCAGGAAGGACCCCAGATAACAGACCCGAAGCAGGTCTGGTAGATCAATTTTAGATTAACCCCCCGTCTACACCTTATCTTTCATTAAATACCAAATTTAATGAAAAAAAAGGTATTTAAACGTCTGATACACACTAAAATAAGCTGGCATGTAATACCCAGAAAGTAAGCTATTACCGTCTGGCATGTAATACCTAGAAAGTTAGCTATTACCGTCTGGCATGCAATACCCATAAAGTAAGCTATTACCGTGTGGCATGCAATACCCAGAAAGTAAGCTATTACCGTCTGGCATGTAATACCCAGAAAGTAAGCTATTACCGTCTGGCATGTAATACCCAGAAAGTAAGGTATTACCGTCTGGCATGTAATACCCAGAAAGTAAGCTATTACCATCTGGTATGTAATACCCAGAAAGTAAGCTATTACCGTCTGGCATGTAATACCCAGAAAGTAAGCTTTTACCATCTGGCATGCAATACCCAGAAAGTAAGCTATTCTGGCATGTAATACCCAGAAAGTAAGCTATTACCGTCTGGCATGTAATACCCAGAAAGTAAGCTATTACCGTCTGGCATGTAATACCCAAAAACTGAGCTATTACCGTCTGGCATGTAATACCCAGAGAGTAAGCTAATACTGTCTGGCAATTAATACCCAAAAAGTACTCTATTGTTAAGTTAGAATAGGATTGTTATAAAAGAGGACTTTGTCCTCGGTATCCTAACTCTAAAGGGGAGTTTACACGGTCAAACGGTTCGTCGAACGCGGTTCGACAGACTAGTATTTGAAGTGATGTTCGAACGTGTGAACGGGGTATTCGGTTGTCGAACACATTTGTCGAACGTGTTCGACAACCAAATACCCCGTTCACACGTTCGAATATCACTTCAAACACTTGTCTGTCGAACCGCGTTCGACGAACCGTTTGACCGTGTAAACCCCCCTTTACAAACACTTGCATAGATTAAGATATTGAAAGCGGTGACATATTGTCCTCAATATCTTAACCTAACCTAACCTGACCTAAGAACACCAGGTTTATTGGTATGATTGTGACACCAGGACAGGCCAAAAATAAATAAATAAATCTGCCCTCATCGGGCCTGGGCACGAAGAAAACATCAAGTAAAAAGAAACAGAGAAGGGGAGTGTTGTGACTTGTCAGATGTGATGAGATAAAAGATGTTTGACGAATATCCGAGAATATTCGGTGTTGATGTAGGTATAGAAAGGCCCGTTTAGTATGTAGCAAATGTTTAAATAATTTTTTGTGTGTGTCTAAGTAAACATTTTCTTAGAGTAATTCCTCACCAATTAATTTATTTTCCTTTGAACGATTCATTAATGCAACCTAGTGTCATCACTGGTACATACCTGAAAAAAAGAAGAAAAATAGTTTAGTATATTTTATACAGGCTGGGTCAAAAATAAGCTTGGTTTTTTATACAGGGTGGGCCAAAAATAAGTTTAGTTTTTTATACAGGGTGGGCCAAAAATAAGTTTTAAGTGTTTTATACAGGGTGGGCCAAAAATAAGTTTTAATAGTGTTTATACAGGGTGGGCCAAAAATAAGTTTTAATAGTGTTTATACAGGGTGGGCCAAAAATAAGTTAGTTTTTTTTATACAGGGTGGGCCAAAATGTGTTAATAGTTTATACAGGGTGGGCCAAAATTTAAGTTTCAATTGTTTATACAGGGTGGGCCCAAAATAAGTTTAGCTTTTTATATACAGGGTGAGCCACAAGTAAGTTTCAATATTCTTTTCCTTTTGATCCAACATTCTGGATGAGGAATTACCTCACTGTAGGTATACAGTTCCCTGAGTCGCACTGGCATTAAATAATGATAATCAAGGAGGGCCTCAGCGAGGTACTCCCTCACCTAAAAACGCAAAAAAAATGGAAAAATGTTACTCTGGCAATCTGTCAAGCTTAAAATGAGTGTTTAGCAGCATGTGTTCCCGAGTTTAGGGTTAGCAGATATTTAAATATAATAGCATAGAGTTTAACTATTTCCTTCATACTTCGGTTAAAGTTTTAACCGCGATTGGTGAAGTATGGAATCCCTTGTTTATAATTACGCGGGTGCTCACCGCACGTGTGTGCGTGTTTCTGTGTATGTGCTAGTCTTCGTGTGTGTGTGTGTGTGTGTGTGTATGTATGTGCTAGTGTGAGTGTGTGCGTGCGTGAGTGTCTGTGTGTGTGTATGTGCTAGTGTGTGTGTGTGTGTGTTGTGTGCTTATGTGCTAGTGTGAGTGAGTGTGTGTGTGTATGTGCTTGCGTGTGTGTGTGTGCGTTTATGTGCTAGTGTGAATGAGTGTGTGTGTGTGTGTAACTGCGTGTGTGTGTGTTTGTGTTTATTGCTTTAAGCTTCTGTTTATAAGGTTTATATTGGCCCGATTTAATATAGGTAAAAACACCTTGAGCGTGAACCATTGTGACAGATCAAATAAAATATTAATATATTCTTTTTATTTAGGGGAAGGGGCGAGGGGTAGATTTAAGGGGGGGTCGTAGAGTGAAGGGGGAGAAAGGGGGGAGGGGGATAGTATCCAATTCCAATTATACGAATTAGTTTTGATGGATGAAACAAAAATTCAATTACATTGGCAAAATAGACCAAAATTAATAGCGAGTCTCCAAGTGGGAGAAAATTATATTATATAATTAAAAAAAAAAATTGGAATATGTAAATAAAAATTTAAATAAATTGCAATATATAAATAAAAATTTAAATAAAATTGCAATATATAAATAAAAAAATTTAAAAAAATGTTGTAATATATAAATAAAAATAAAAAAAAATAAATATGTAAATAAAAATTTAAAAATAAAATTGCAATATATAAATAAAAATTTAAAAAAAAATTGCAATATATATATAATAATTTTTAAATAATTGCAATATGTTAATAAAAATGTACAAAAAAAACTGCTATGTATAAATAAAAATTAAAAATAAAATGCAATATATACATAAAATTAAAAAAATTGCAATATATAAAAAACATTTAAAAAAATTGCAATATATACATAAATATTTAAAAAAAAAAATTGCAATATATAAATAAAAATTTAAAAAAATTGCAATATATAAATAATAATTTTTAAAAAATTGCAATATGTACATAAAAATGTACAAAAAATTGCTATGTATAAATAAAAATTTTAAAAATTGCAATATATACATAAAATAAAAAAAAATTGCAATATATAAATAAAAATTTAAAAAAAATGCAATATATACATAAAAATAAAATAAAAATTGCAATATATAAATAAAAATTTAAAAAAATTGCAATATATACATCAAATTTAAAAAAAAAATTGCATATAAATAAAAATTTTAAAAAAATGCAATATATACATAAAATTAAAAAAAAATCGCAATATATAAATAAAAATTTAAAAAGAAAATCCAATATATAAATAAAAAAAATTTAAAAATTGCTTATAAATAAAAAAAATTTAAAAATTGCTTATAAATAAAAAAAATTGTATTATAAAAATAAAATAAAAATTGCAATATATAAATAAAAATTTAAAAAAACTTGCAATATATAAATAAAAATAAAAAATAAATGCAATATATATACAAAAATTAAAAAGAATGCAATATATAAATAAAAATTTAAAAAAATTGCAATATATAAATAAACATTTAAAAAAATGAAATATATAAATACAAATTAAAGAAAAAATTTGCAATTTGTAAATAAAAATTAAAAAACAAATTGCAATATATAAATAAAAATTTAAAAAAAAAATTCTTTACATATTTCTAACTGTTTGACCTTTTTTTTTTTTTTTTTTTTATGAATGTGACATCAGGCCAGGTAAAACACAATGCCCTCATCGGGCCTGGGCACGATGAAAACAAAGTAAGAGAAAACAGAGATGGAGTGTTGTGACTTGTCAGATGGGAGGAGATAATTATTACATTTACTCTATATCTTTTTTGTGCCAATAAAACGTACAATAAAAAGTGAAGAAATAGCAATATATGTAAAATATATATATATATATATATATATATATATATATATATATATATATATATATATATATATATATATATATATATATATATAAATGAAATGACAAACTATAAAAAGTATAAATAAACAAAAGGATTTAAATGCTTTAAATATCCTTTAAGAGGTTCATAAATTCCTTTTATTTTGTCTATACTTTCTGCAGTGTCAACATCACTGAATAAAACCTAACGAAATGTTCCGGTTTTACGTCACGAACTCCCTTTTCTACCAAGGGCTAGGACGGTTGCCTTCTTGCGAAGGACTTGTTTTGGCAGATGTAATCGTTACCCTGAGTGCATGCCCTTGCTAACCTCAGACCGTGACGGGGCGTGAACCCTCGACCCGACGCCTCAATGTCGCGGACGCTACCGCTTGAGCCACGGTGACTACAATAAAATCTAACGAAATAGCAATAAATGAAAAAACATATATATAAAAAATATTTAGACTAAAAATTTAAAACACTAAATTATATTTTTTTTAGTATAATTATATTTTTAAGTATAATTTCACGGATTAAATGAAGAAAAAATGGAAAAAAAAAAAGGCTTGATTTTCACTCTATGCTTTTAAGGCCATTTTCCTGGAAATTGCAGGAAAATATTATACTCTGAAATATGTTCCGTGTGTACATAAGCACCGTATGACCTAGTTAGATGGAATATATATATATATATATATATATATATATATATATATATATATATATATATATATATATATATATATATATATATATATATATTGGTAGAAAAGGGAGTCCGTGACGTAAAACCGGAACATGAACAAACACACAATAATAATAATAATAATAAAGATGATGATAATTTGGTCTATCAACAATAACAATTATGATAACAGTAGTAGTAGTGGCGGTAGTAGTAGTAGTAGTAGTTGAAGAAATAGAAATAATAATAATAATAATAATAATAATAATAATAATAATAATACTAAAATAATAATAAAAACAACAACAGTTATTGAAATTATTAATAATAATAATAATAATAATAATAATAATAATAATAATAATAATAATAATAATAATCTAATTATTTGTTCTATCAACAATAATAATTATGTAACAGTAGTATTAGTGGTAGTAGTGGTAATAGTAGTAGCAGTAATAGTTGACAAATTAATACTAATAATAATAATAATAATAATAATAATAATAACAACAACAACAAGTAATTACTGCCAGTATTAGACCAATAATACATCTAAAATTACCCGACATGCACAGTAACTGAAACTGGAAGCCAGAAAAAATATATTTAGAAAAAAAAATCCAAAACCAAAATGCTTTTTTGGAAAATAAAATCTCATGAAGCAAACGTAATATAGTTACTTCATTTAAAGAGAAAAAAGGTCACTACATTAAAAAAAAAACATTGAAAAAAAAATTATTTCATGACAAAAAAGAAAATACATATGCACACACACACACACACACACACACACATAAGCACACATAAAAGTATTGCCTAAAGCTTGTAAATATACTATAAAACTCAGGTTGGTTACTTTTTGGCGCCGCTGTTTTAGCGCGGCCATTTTGGCGACATTAGCAAATAAGATATAGGTTAATTAAAACGAAATTAACCTATCCTAATCTAGCCAAAACAGCTTAGTGCCAAAACGGTAACGCCAAAACAGTTTAGTGATAAAACTAACGGCACCAAAAGGGCTGCGCCAAAATGGCAGCGCCAAATAGTTCCATTTCACTAAATCTCAACCACACTGGGAGTAAATATGCGGACATGTCAATATATCTACAAAATTGGGTAATTTCGCCAAAAGCTTATTTCTCTCTCTCTCTATCTATTAATATATCTATCTATCTATCTATCTATCTATCTCCAAGCAACACAAATAATCACCAAAAGTTTGTAAAACACTCTAAGGCCGTTTTCACACCAAAGTGGCACGTCGCACGTGGCATGCCACATGGCACCCCAGTTGAAAACGAGCATGCAGAAATATATAAAACCTTTCACACAGAAGTGGAGTGGCACATAGTACGTGTCACGCCACTTCTGTGTGAAAGGTTTCATATATTTCCGGATGTTCGTTTCCAACTGACGGGCCATGTGGCATGCCACGTGCAATGTGCCATTTTGGTGTGGAACCGGCCTAACATTCCCATAAAATAATGAAAAAAAAAAATTTCTCTCTCTTTCATTCTCTATCTATCTATCTATCTATCTATCTATCTCTCTCTCTTTCACACACACACACACACACACACACACACACACACACACACACACACACATTGGAGTCATTGGAGTCATTGGAGTCGGGGGAGATTCCAAGATGCTGGAAACAAGCAAATGTGATACCTATCTTCAAAAAGGGAAGGAGGGATACGGCTCTGAACTATAGACCAGTTTCCTTGACCAGCATAGTTTGCAAACTTATGGAGAAACTACTAAGGAAACATATCTCTCTTCACTTGGAATCCTTCAACTTTTTGTCAGTGAGGCAACATGGCTTCAGAGAAGGAAGATCAACAGTAACAAACTTATTAGAATTTTATGATGAGGTAAGCCAAATCTTACAGGAAAGAGAGGGCTGGGCAGATTGCATATTCCTAGACTTCCAGAAAGCGTTTGACACTGTTCCACATGGGAGACTTATTAGGAAGCTGCAATCAATGGCTAGAATAGGTGGAAATGTCTTGGAATGGATAAAAACTTACTTAGAAGGAAGGGAACAGAGGGTTAGAGTAAGACACTCAGTGTCTGAATGGAGAAGAGTTAGTAGTGGAGTTCCACAGGGTTCAGTTTTAGGGCCACTTTTGTTCCTTGTATATGTAAATGACCTACCAGAGTCTGTAAATTCATTCATGAATATGTTTGCAAATGATGCAAAGATTGTGAAGAAAGTAAAAAACGAGAACAATGGTAGAGAACTTCAGGAGGATCTAAATAATCTGCATGAGTGGTCAGAAAAGTGGCTAATGAAATTCAATACCTCAAAATGTAAGGTAATGAGAATGGGTACAAGTGCAAGAAGGCCCAAGCTTGACTACTCGGTGGCTGGAGTACAACTTCAGGAGACAGAAAATGAGAGAGATCTAGGAGTAAACATATTGGCAGATTTGTCTCCAGAAATACATATAAATGGCGTAGTAAGGGCAGCATATGCATTCTTATCAAATGTAAGGGTAGCCTTCAGGCACATGGACAAGGAAATGTTCAGAAATATTTATGTAACCTATGTGAGGCCAAAACTCGAATATGCAGCCCCCTTTTGGAATCCGCACTTGAAAAAGCACATAGCTAAGCTTGAAAAAGTTCAAAGACATGCCACGAAACTGGTGCCAGAAATACGCAATCTCGGTTATGATGAGAGGCTGAGGAAATTAGACTTGCCATCACTCGAAGCTAGAAGAGTAAGGGGGGATATGGTGACAGTCTTTAAATTCCTTCATGGTTATGATAGAGTGGATAGGGATCGATATTTCGATATGGCTGGCTCTAGAACTAGAGGTCATAGTTTGAAGCTTCGGAAGAAAACTTGTTTGCAGGATGTAAGGAAATACTTTTTCAGTGTAAGAGTAGTTGATAATTGGAATTCGCTAAGCGAGGAGGTAGTTAATGCTACCTCAATCCATAGTTTTAAGGACAGGTATGATAAGTATCACTAAGTCTAAAAATGGAACCGATCAGGAGACGGGAAGATACGAGCTTTGGGCTCTTTCCCGTAAACACAATTAGGTAATCACAATTAGGTAATCACACACACACACACACACACACACACACACACACACACTTCCAAAACTCGAAATAGCCTTTCTAAGTTTTCAATCATCATATGACGTATTGGTTCATAATTCCAGAATGCATTTGCTGTTCCACCAGAGAAAAGTTGGTTGCATTTGGACTTTAATATCAACAAATATTCGGCCAATGCAGTCTCGCCAACCACAGTAAGTTCATTACCGTTTCTGGATCAAATAATTTTCCGACAAAATACGAGTTTCGTGTTTTCGTTCACAAGGGAAGGCCTTTGACACACGCAGAGCGTGTACGCTTGTGTGTGTGTGTGTGTGTGTGTGTGTGTGTGTGTGTGTGTGTGTGTGTGTGTGTGTGTGTGTGTGTGTGTGTGTGTGTGTGTGTGTGTGTGTGTGTGTGTGTGTGTGTGTGTGTGTGTGTGTGTGTGTGTGTGTGTGTGTGTGTGTAAGAGACGGAATGAGTGACTTTGTCCCAAAATGGACATGAAAGTGTGTTTGTGATTGATTGATAGAAAGACTTTTCTGGAAAATTGGATATTATAATAAAAATAATTAGTAGTAGTAGTAGTAGTAGTAGTAGTAGTAGTAGTAGTAGTATCTTCACTCCTAGTTTGATTATGACTTTCAATTGTCTAAAAATTGCATAGTGGTCGCCGTGACAAAGTGGTAACGTTCGCGACTTTGAGTCGTCAGGTCGAGGGTTCGCAGCCCGCCACGGTCTGAGGTTTAGAAAGGACATGCACTCAGGGTAACGGTCTCACTTTACCTCATTATACATTTCTATGTAATGGGGGGAATAGAGACCGGCTGGAGCCGGGAAACTAAAGTTGGTTGCCCAGCGGTGGGGTAGAATACGAGTCCCACCAAGGGATGTTATGAAGGGCATCTGACATTAATATAGACCATAAATTGTTCCGGTTTTACGTCATGGACTCCCTTTTCTGCCAAGGGCTAGGACGGTTGCCTTCTTGCGAAGGACTTGTTTTGGCAGATGTAATCGTTACCCTGAGTGCATGCCCTTGCTAACCTCAGAC
>JAXCGZ010014283.1:20000-28163 GCA_037179515.1 Halocaridina rubra | reverse complement strand
CTGAACTGAATTGTTCAAATCACTAAATCACTTTTAATCATTCATTATTTCATCCTCCCTAAACCCCTATAGACTGAATTGTTCAAATCAGTAAATCACTTTTCATAATTTATTGATTATCCGTATTGTTAAAATAAAAATAAAATTTATCGCTACTTTAGGAATGGGATTTTATGAACAGAACTAAACTCACTAGCATAACTTATCTTTTGAAATTAGCCAAACAAGCATGATGTTACTAGAGATTCTAAGACTAAATAAAACATGTTACCTTACCTGAGGTTAGGTCAAGTAGTCATGAATCCTGTATCAATTATCACGTTTTAGAATATTCATTTTCTGTTTTTTTCTCATACTGTTTTTCCTCCACATAAGACGAAGTTTTTATTATCATCATCGTCGCCTTCAACGCCGTGCGACAAAAAGGCTCTCACTGATATTTTAACACTCATTTCTTGCCTGTGCCTTCATTTCTGTAGATCTGCATTCATCTTCACGCATTTCTTTCTTCTGCCTTCACTTATGTAGATCTCCATTCATTTCCTTCCTGCGCCTTCATTTCTATAATTTCCATTTGCCTCCAGCCTCGCGTGTCACTGTTCTCACCCAAGGAGGTCTCTTGGGTCTTCTAGTTTTTCTTGTGCCCTGAAGAGCCCATCTGACATCATCACTTGCTAAAATATCACTTAAATATATTACTCCAGCTCTAAAGTAAGCCTTCCTGACTCTAATGTAAGTGTTCTTAACTTTAAAGTATGTCTTCCATATAGATAACTTACTTGTGGTCTCTTGTCCCAAAATGTCCAAACACATCTGCAACCACCATCCAGTGTTTTGGACAATTTCCATTCAATCACTTTAGTTTCTCTGTCTCCACTACATAATGCAGTATAACTTCAATTCCTGAATCCTAGGGCCTCCAATCTTAAAAAAAAAGCTTCATATATTTGGCATGTTTTAATTTCCTAAGTGCGTCTATATATAATTTCAGCAATAATTTCTACTACAATAGGGGTTTCCATGCGGTCTTCAACTTTGGAAAATCCATTTTAAGATTTTTCTAAGACATATGGTACCTTCCACCCTCCTTGCGTATCTTTTTTCTTATATTTTATCATATAAATTTCTCTATAAAATAATTTTTAAAGTAATTTTCCCAGCTTTAGGTCTCCAGTCTAAGAATTTTAAGAGGTATCTGAAATCATTCCAGTCTCTTTTCATGAATATATTTCAGCAATTCAGCGTTACTGTCCCAACTGAAAGTTATTCTTCCACCCTTGAAAATTTATCACCATCTCTTTTTTCTTTTCCTCACCAAGTTGCTTCCCATCCTGGAGCCAACTGGTATATAATCATGGATTTTTTTCTGCTGGGCTCGTTCCTTGTCTTATGAAAATAATATCATTACAACTCAGGGTCTCCAGACTATGGCTACATTCCAGTATTCCAGGATTATTATTCTACTTTAATCTATAATATTCCACCTAGTAAACTGCATTCAGAGCTAATTTTCAAGGTCTTCAAACTATGATTATATTACTGCATTCCAGGATTATTATTTTTGAAAGGTTAGTGTGCCAGTATTTTCTTATTTTAATCTTCTTTAAAATGCTTTTCTTCATGATGATCAGAGCCACATGCTGGAACTGAATTCCAGTACAGCTTTTTTCTTCATCCATTATAATTGTGCTTTTTTCAGAACACGTTAGGTGAGTTATTAGCTTCATCGAGTATCTTTCCGTTTAATACATTATGATATGTGTACCGGTAGTATGAAACTAATTCGGCATAAGTTCTCTGTGCCTCATGGCGGGAGTTTTCAAGTCAGGCCGCCACTTGACCTCTTTTCCTGACAGTTGAGGGCTACATTGCTTCAATCCAAAGGTTGCTTTTTTATACTAAACTACGTCCTTTTAAGACATGATTATTTATAACACACAAAAGTAGCACATTAACTGGATCTACTCACTCTAGCCCACAGTTCTGAATGGATCTAAAAAACTCTCTATAACACTCATACGATTATAGCATGTACCCAAAAGGAGAGAACAAGAATTTAAAGCAAACTCCAAGCAATACTCATGCTTCAATGGGCCACTCATACAAAACCAACAACACAGAATACAAAATACATAAGACAAAACATATGAAACAAAACTGCTGGGCTAGGGTGCACGTGCTGAAAGTTACAGAATTATGAATTGGTGAGAGAAATTGCTAATCATCTTAAAAGTTAAAATGAAGCTCTCATTTCATAGTGAATAACCTTCACTGATCAAAATGATTGAGATTTCTGACCTAATTAAAGGTCAGGCCTAAAAGGTCATGGCTGAAAATATTGACCAATATAAGGATCAGGCTTAAAAATTCAGGTTTGAGAATACTGACCAAAATAATGATCAGTCTTAAAATAAGGTTTAAGAATGTTGACCAAATTAAGGGTCAAGCTCAAAAGGTCACAATTGAGAATATTGACCAAAATAAGGGTCAGTCTTAAAAGGTCAGGTCTGAATATGCTAACCAAAATAAGGGTCAGTCTTAAAAGATCAGGGTTGATAATGCTGACCAAAATAAGGGTCAGACTTTAAAGGCCAGGTTAAGAATGACGGCCAAGTTAAGGATCAGGCTTAAAAGGTCGCAGTTGAAAATACTGACCAAAATAAGTGCCAGGCTTAAAATTTCAACGTTGAGAATACTGAGCAAATTAAAGGTCAGGCTTAAAAGGTCATGTTAACAATTATAACCGGATTAAGAGCAGGCTTGAAAATGCTGACCAATATAAAGGTTAGGCTTAAAGGCTTCGATTGAGAGGGCTGGCTAAATTATGGGTCAAGATTAAAATGTCAGGGTTGAAAATGCTGACCAACTTAAGGGTCAGGTTTTAAAAAATCACAGTTGAAAATGCTGACAATATTAAGGATCAAGCTTAAAAGGTCAGTATTAAACTGAAACTTAGAGTTAACAGATATCATATTTTTGTGATTATAATATCTGTATTAATACTCTTTTTTGTACATGCTTTCCTCATTAAACAGATAGTTATTTTTGTTTTTTTTTTGTTCGTCCACTGTTTTGATTCTTTTGTTTGAGCAATATTTCCACAGACTCTCAATAAAACAGAAGGGCTGCATTTATTATGAGAGTATTAATGCATGTATGCACTTAAATTTACTTGTACGTGGATTGAAAGGTTTGTGTATGCGTGCATTAATACTTTTCTCTGGGCCTTGAAGTCAAAAGGCATGACACGTGTGTATCTACACATACACATGTGTGTGTGTGTGTGTGTGTGAGCGTGTGCGTGTGTGTGTATGTCTGAATCTTCTTCACGAAAAGCACGTGAGTACCTTAGTGCTTACAAGAGTATATTTGCTCTGAAGATGAGTGGATAAATTTACTCGTAAGCGCTAAGATACTCTATTGTTTCCTGGTTTCCCATCGTAGTCAAAATTATATATATATATATATATATATATATATATATATATATATATATATATATATATATATATATATATATATATATATATATATATATATATATATATATATATATATACATATATATACACTGTATATAACTGATCCATTCATAATCTTGTAATTTGAATGAAATGAGCGTCTCTTTACTAAACAAAACAAAAATGCACGAAACAAAGAGAAAATATATTTGCATGTCTTACCACAAAGCAATAAATATTATATTTGCAAAGTTTCGTACGTGAATTAGATACAGGTGCATTGAGTACAGTTACAACACAAATACATACTTGCACATACATGTATACAAACACACCGAGATACATTTCATTAATTACTATGTACGCAAAGATGCTCTTACATATTCACATATGCATATATACGTATATACATACGTATACATATACATGCATTATCAAGGAGACAACGAGATTTTATAAGCATAATGTGTGTGTGTGTGTGTGTGTGTGTGTGTGTGTGTGTGTGTGAGAGAGAGAGAGAGAGAGAGAGAGAGAGAGAGAGAGAGAGAGAGAGAGAGAGAGAGAGAGAGAGAGAGAGAGAGAGAGAGAGAGAGAGAGAGAGAGAGAGAGAGAGAGAGAGAGAAATATATTAAATAAATTGATTCTAGCAAATGTGTCATACATTCAAAAGTTCTTTAGAACTTTGAATTAACATAAACTCATGATCGTGAAGTAGGTCAAATGATCATCATCTGCCTCACACACTAATAGCACCTAAGTTCGAATTCATCAAAGGTGCTTCGTACAACATATTAAGTGAGTATAGTCCTTTGCTTGGTAGCCATTGACAACTTAGCAAGCGAAGTGAGCATACGCAGTAGATGTAGTAATAATAATAACAATAAAAATAACGTGTCGCTAAAGTCCATCAACCGGGATAGAGCTGGTGAACTGAGAATCCCCCTCCTATGTATTTTCTTCCAATAATGTCTTTCTGGTTAGCTTTGACTCAGCTCCCCTCCCCTTATAAGGGGAATTAGTTTGTATACAGAATATATAGAGATTTTCCTCCCATAAAGAGTCTCGGCATACGAGGGGTTTCTCTAGCGATAGTTCCAATCAGAACTTCTGTGAACAGATAGATAGATAGATAGATAGATAGATAGATAGATAGATAGACAGAAAGATAGATAGATAGATAGATAGATAGATAGATAGATAGATATATAAAAAGATAGATAGATAGATAGATAGATAGATAGATAGATAGATAGATATAGATAGATAGATAGATAAAGTAAAAAAAATTGAAAATTACCACCTTATATGAGAATACCATATCAGAACCGACCTGAAAGCTTCATAATTCAGAAAAAATCGAAATAAATACATGGAAATTATTATTTCTCACTTATCCTGCGGGTGACCCAAGAGGAATGATCTAATAACATCAACTTCTGGTGAACTTGTGTGCTTCGACTCGGTCATCCCCTTACAGGGGGGATTTGCGGCAAATATAGAAGTGATATGAAGTTATTCTAATACGTGATATAGGTCCTGAATGGGTATAATATATGTATGTATCTATGTATGCATGTATTATGTACGTGCGTATGCAAGAATGTATATATAATTGCATGTATGAATGCATACACTGATGTATGTATGTATGAATGTATACATGGATGTATATTCATGTATGAATGTATACATGGATGCATGTATGTATGAATGTATGTATGTATGTACGTATGTATGAATGTATCCTATCCATGGTTGTATGTATGATTGTATACATGGATGCTTGTATGTATGAATGTATAGATGTATGTATGTATATATGTATGTAAGTATGTATGTATGTATGAATGCATACATGGATATATGTATGTATGAATGTATACATGGATGTATGTATGTATATATGTATGTATATATGAACGTAAGTAAGAACATACATATATATATATATATATATATATATATATATATATATATATATATATATATATATATATATATAGTAAGGAAGCCCATCAGTGAAACAAAACTTATAAAACAATGCTATATTTCGGATCCTAACTGGATCCCTTCTCAAGCACAACAGTTGTGCTTGAGAAGGGATCCAGTTAGGATCCGAAATATAGCAGCGTTTTATAAGTTTTGTTTCACTGATGGGCTTCCTTACTATTTAGTGCTGTATGCTAACAGTTTGTACTTATATATATATATATATATATATATATATATATATATATATATATATATATATATATATATATATATATATATATATATATATATATATATATATATATATATATATATATATAAGACAATTGCATACGGGCTCAAACAAAAACAATCAACAAAACAAGACAGAAAAGCTCTGTGCAACAACGAATAAGCAACATATAAAAAAATAAGCAACTAATCAACGACACAAAAAGATAAAAAACAAACTTTTATTATTGAGTACTTACGACTCTCTCCCCGTCCACAATGACACTCTCGGCCTTGTCCATCATATCCAGTGCCAGATTTGCGATACATCGGGAATGGTACTCGCAGGGATCGGGCAAACCGCTCACAGCCATGTACTTATCACCTACAGTCTCCACCTGTTAAAAGTTGGAAGTCAATAATGAAAGGTAGAGGCAAGGGATGGTGATAGCACTAGAGCCCGACTATACACCTACCACATAGCCGGAGCTCAAGTCCCCTCTCCATTCACGCGGGATCAGTGATCTCCAAGAATAGGATGAATAGTCAGGTAGACCTGTAGGAATTCACCGACCCCCAAATCATTTGCTCAATCTAATCGGTAACGACATGAGACAGTGAAAACTAATCCAACCGGGGCCAGCATCAAACCTGTGGCCAGTATTTTACCAGCCCCAGTCGCTACCACTGCGCCACAATGTGAAAAAACAATATGTGAGAAAGTTTTAGTGGTGTGAGTTAGATATATAGATAGATAGATACATACATACATACATAGCAAGATAGATAAATACATAGATAGACAGATAGATAAATAGATAGATAGATAGATAGATAGATAGATAGAGAGAGAGAGAGAGAGTGGAGAGAGAGAGAGAGAGAGAGAGAGAGAGAGAGAGAGAGAGAGAGAGAGAGAGAGAGAGAGAGAGAGAGAGAGAGAGAGAGAGAGAGAGAGAGAGAGAGAGAGAGAGAGAGAGAGAGATACTGCCGTTGGAGTGCTAGTCATAAATCTTACCATACAGTTCATCTTTCACTATTTTCTTAACTTATCGCAACTTACCTTAACTAAACTTACCCTAAAATAAGCTAATCAAACTAAACCTAACCTAGACTAATCTAAAACAGCCATTTCTGAGACCTGTTTAATGTGGCAAATTATATTCCTATATTTAGCATCCGTGGCTCGGTGGTAGAGGGTTTGACTTCATTATTTACATTCTCAAAAGTCTCATGTTCGAATTCTAGTTTGGGTGGTGAGTCTATATTGCTTATAAGTGCTATAACTTGCTAAATGATCAAATTATTATTATTATCATTATAATCATTATTATTATTATTATTATTATTATTATTATTATTATTATTATTATTATTACAGTTTTAGCATTTAACATTATTACGATGATGATGATGATGATGATGAATTTATTATTATTATTATTATTATTATTATTATTATTATTATTATTATTAATATTATAATTGCTAACCTTATAGACATGTGGGTTCTTGATCTCATCTGTGAGAACATCACAGGCTGTGTACAGATCATTAAGCATTTTGACGATCTTGGAAGCTCCAGCTATGTCCGTGTGGCGAGAACAGTAGTCCGAGAATCCTACGATACCTAAAGAAGAAGAAGAACAGGTAAATAAACACACAATATAAATAATTTTCTCGTAATCCACGCTTGTTATTAATACAGATGCCTATATAATACAAATATATAGATATTATTAGTACTATATACTATGAAGAATAGTTCGAGAATCCTACGATGCCTTGAGAAGAAGAAGATGTAAATAAACAGACAAATAAATAATTAATTTTCTTGAAAATTGCATTACTAATTAATAATACAGATGCTTATATGATACAAAAGATATTGAGAGAATTATGTAATCTTAAATTACTAATGTACTAAATTATTTGCTATGTGATATATGTACAGTATGTCTGAGTCTATTAGTATTTACTCATTAAAGGAATTTTCTGAAATTCAATTCTTAACAAAATAATAGAATTTTGTAAAGATAAATAACCTTTAGAGGTCCATGTAAAGTTAACTAACCCCGAAAATTGTTGGCTTATGTTAGGTTGGGTTAGATTAGGTTAACTTAGGTTAGGTTAGGTTAAATTAGGTATAACCTAACGCACCCTGGGGTTATTTTTCTTTACATGATTCGAAAATTCCGTAAAAATTATGTAATTTTTATTACCTAAAAATAAAAAAAAATAATTTTAATAATAATATTAAAGTTTGAGCAGCAATTTCATAGGATAATATCTTTCATTAAATATCTTTTCATTAAAATTCATTAATTGAATTAAATTAATCAAATTAAAAAATTTAATGATTAATTAAATTACTTAAAATTCATGTGCTACTTATGTAGGAAAACATATGTTTTTAATCTGGAAATTAATTTATTTGCTACCTCAATATGCAGCTGTTGTAATGTATTCCCACTACATTATTTTTTTTATTTTGGGGGGGTAT
>JAXCGZ010014283.1:0-12500 GCA_037179515.1 Halocaridina rubra | reverse complement strand
ATCACAGAAGGTTAAAAGGAAACAGACCTTATGGCTTACATCTGCTATACTCAGCGCCTTGGCTTAGTATTTATAAGTCCTAGGTTCAAGTCACGGTCGGGGTAAAAATGATTCATGTTTTCACATATGTAATGTGCTTATTTGATTATTGTTGGTCCCGAATAAGATTGGGAGTTGAATTAAATGCGATAACGAAACCACGAGTGAGATCGAGGATACTGTAATATGAATATAGTGGCATTCAGATAGAAGGCGTTCATTCCTAAGTATAGCAGATATAAGCTATAAGGTCTGTTTCCTTTTATCCTCCTGTGGTGTAGTTGGTAGCGCCTTGGCTTAGTAATTATAAGTCCTAGGTTCAAGTCCCTGTCGGGGTAAATACGATTCTCATATATATATATATATATATATATATATATATATATATATATATATATATATATATATATATATATATATATATATATATATATATATATATAATTTATGTGCATGTGTGTGTGTATGTGCAATGCACTGGCGGAGCCAGTCAGATTAACTCACTGCCTGTCCAAAACCCAGATAAATGGAGAGGGTTGGTGCAACGAAAGGCATCTGACTGTAAACTCGGTGCCAAAACTAAAGGATTAATGAGATACAGTGACCAACCATGTATGTGGGAAAATATACTCAAAGAGAAGAAGAAAAGAAGAAGAAGAAGAAGAAGAAGAAGAAGAAGAAGAAGAAGAAGAAGAAGAAGAAGAAGAAGAAGAAGAAGAAGAAGATATCTGATATCTCCGAAGATGAGTGAAATATATTCGTAAGCGCTAAGGTACTCTATTGCTTCATAATGTTCACCTGTAACTGCGTTTCGCATATCAAATTTACACATCCATAACGACGCGCCTGTTTGTTTGTTCTATGACTCCATAACACTTTAAAAATTAAATATTATTCATTAAATTCTATATTTTCTTATCTGGAAAAAATAACAATAAAACATATTCATTATACAACTAGCTATGTATACAATGAGATTTAGGTATAATACATTAACTATGCATTTTTTCCTTACCTATGTGCAGAATAGCATAAAAATATTCATTGCATACTGGGGAAACTTTCCATCTGTGAAGAATTTCTATTTTTCTGCAACATTTGTAAATGACATTTCGCAAAATGGATTTTTTTAAAATACTGACAACAAATATTACCAGCGCGGAATGTATACATTTCTGCAAAGTTAACAACAACAACAACAACAACAACAACAATAAAAATAATAATAATAATAATAATAATAATAACAATAATAATAATAATAATAATAATAATAATAATAGTAATAATAATAATAATAATAATAATAATAATAAAAATAATAATAATAATAATAATAATAATAATAATAATTATTATTATTATTATTAAAATAACGAGAATACAACCTCTGTTTATATTCATGCTCTATAAAGTCGAATAAATGGGGTTGAAAGAGGGAACTGACAACCAACCCCAGTAAATATTCCACGGAAGGTAAATACAAAGGTTCCATCGCTCTGACCCAAGTTGTTGACATTTACGACACGCAAGGGAAAATAGGAGGGAGGATTCCTGCGTGCCTCTATCAAGAAAAGGACAGTAAAAATTGCTGAATAATGATAGACAAATTACTGCTCTTTACATATATATATATATATATATATATATATATATATATATATATATATATATATATATATATATATATATATATATATATATATATGCTTACTATTAACTGAACAATCGTGGGTGAGCGGTAACGCTCGCGACATTGATTCGTCAGGTCAAGGGTTCTCGGCCCGCCACAGTCTAGGGTAGAAATTGCATTCACTTGGGGTAACGGTCACACTTGCCATACCAAAGTCCTTAGAAAAAAGGCACCGTCCTAGCCCTTAGTAGAAAAGGAAGACCGTGATGTAAAACCGATCACATAAACTGATCCACGAATGTGGGACCGCGGTAGCGCAGAGGTTAGAGCACTCTACTTTGAAACTGACAAACCCGCGTTCTAGCCTTTCGCGTAGCCTTAAGGATCATATCCAGTCTTAATTCCCCAGCTCCAACCAGCCTGTATCACCCAGTGCATATGTGGAGTAATAAAACATAAAAAAACATTAATTGATCAGTGAACAAGTTACAAAAAATTGCATTATAAGATCCGCTTTTATATCACGGACTCACTTTTCTAATAAGGGCTAGGGCGCTGCCTTATTGCGAAAGACATAGAATTTAACAAGTGCGACCGTTATCCGGAGTGAATAACGTTTCTAACCTTAGACCGTGGTGGACCTCGAACTAAAAACCTGACGAATCAGAGTCTCGAGCGTTACTACGCGTCCACGGCGACCACTAATAAATGGTTTATATGAGATTTAGAAATATATATATATATATATATATATATATATATATATATATATATATATATATATATATATATATATGTTTGTTTCACCTAGCTCTTTTCTGGCCGTTTTTGAGTTAATATTAAAACTGAAATTGCAAAAGAGATTACATACCTAAGTACAAATAAATAGGTAATATACTGCTTAATATATATATATATATATATATATATATATATATATATATATATATATATATATATATATATATATATATATATATATATATATAATATATATATATATATATATATATATATATATATATGTGTGTGTGTGTGTGTGTGTGTGTGTGTGTGTGTGTGTGTGTGTGTGTGTGTGTGTGTGTGTGTGTGTGTGTGTGTGTGTGTGTGTGTGTGCACGCATACACACAGATGTATATGATTTAATAAGTTACTAGAGTAATTGAATTCTCAGAATTTATGCCTATAAACAGTAAATATATATTTACCATTATACGATCTTTTCTGCAATAAAATAGTGATATGCAATCTTTTCTTCAATAAAATAGTGATATGCAATCTTTTCTTCAATAAAATAGTGATATGCAATCTTTTCTTCAATAAAATAGTGATAAGCAATCTTTTCTGCAATAAAATAGTGATATGCAATCTTTTCTGCAATAAAATAGTGATAAGCAATCTTTTCTGCAATAAAATAGTGATATGCAATCTTTTCTGCAATAAAATAGTGATATGCAATCTCTTCTGCAATAAAATAGTGATATGCAATCTTTTCTTCAATAAAATAGTGATATGCAATCTTTTATTCAATAAAATAGTGATATGCAATCTTTTCTGCAATAAAATAGTGATATGCAATCTTTTCTGCAATAAAATAGTGATATGCAATCTTTTCTGCAATAAAATAGTGATATGCAATCTTTTCTGCAATAAAATAGTGATATGCAATCTTTTCTGCAATAAAATAGTGATATGCAATTTTTTCTGCAATAAAAGTGATATGCAATCTTTTCTGCAATAAAATAGTGATATGCAATATTTTCCGCAATAAAATGATGAGTGACAGAATACGGTGTTAAAGTTATTGAAATTCTTGGAATTTTGCATGTAATATAGATGAGAATGTATATATATATTTTTTCAATAAATAAATCTCTCTTTCAGGGGAAATATTCATTTATAAAAAATCTGTACACGTGCAGAGATATTAATTATTAATGGAAATATCAAAAGAGAGTCAAATGGTTCAGTTATAACGTTATATTTCAAGATAATAAATAGATAATACTCTGATGAGTTGGCGAGTTGCATCCCTCTGCCTCTGCCGAGGTCACGTATCACTCGCCAAGTGGCTTCGTTTCACAGGTACTGCGTGGAGATTTGTAGCTCACGGATTGGTTGGTGAAGTGACTGCATCTTCCCATCCATCTCCGGACGCTGCAACTCTCTTCCTCCTACTTTTTGGCTTTCCTAATTCTAATAATTTATCGCTCTATCGTCATCTCGAGGCCTAATTCTGCCAAATCTCTAGGTCCTCAATACTTCGACTATTCTCTCAGCCTGTCCTTTTCCTATTGTGTATCATTCTCTTATTTCTGACTTGTCCTTAAACCTTTGCTTTTTCTTATTGTCAATCATATCTTGGTGCCCGAGCCGTTGAGGGTAATGTTTTTGCCTGTCCCGGGGTCACATTCATGAAAATATATTTATGACAGGAAAACATACCAAGGCTACCACTGTCTATGACGAAGAACCATCTTCTCTCCTCTTAGAACCGATAGAGTGTTTTCATCTTAGAACCGAAAGAGTGCTTTCCTCTTAGAACCGAGAGAGTGCTTTCTTCTTAGAACCGAGAGTGCTTTCTTCTTAGAACCGAGAGAGTGTTTTCTTCTTAGAACCGAGAGAGTGCTTTCTTCTTAGAACCGAAAGAGTGCTTTCTTCTTAGAACCGAGAGAGTACTTGACTCAGGGGGTGACTGAACTCATTCCGAACCCACAGCGGGGCAATGGGAAGAGCATCTAGCCTCAGTTCCCCAGCTTCAACCCATCTAGTGAACACCCACAAATGAGGATTAACAGTGACACGTAAAAAAACTGATCCATGCCTGCGGTAGCACAGTGGTTAAAGTTCTCGACTCCAAAAGTGATAAACCCGTGTTTGATCCAGCCATGAGAAGCTACGAAGGATATCCCATCTAACTGCCCAGCTTTACCTGTTTGTTCCCTCACCCATTAGAATGGGAAATAATAGACATAAAACGGCACCCATCCAAGCCCTTTCCCTGGTCACATAATGACCAGCACTGAAGGTACCAGAAAACAAGTCCTCCGCAAGAAGGCAACCGTCCTAGCCCTTAGTAGACAAGGGAGTCCGTGACGTAAAACAGGAACTAAAACCAACTGAAGGTACCAGAAGGTTAGGTTAAGCTGGGTTAGGTTAAATTATTCTAATCATTCCTTGTTTTCCTCCGAAATCAAATTTCATTACTAGAACATCACGTCGTATGTGTGAAATACCACTCGTCTTCCTACAAAATCAAATTTCATTAATAGATCGCATCGCATGAGTAAAATCCCGCTCATTTTCCTTCAACACTAATATCCCTTAAATGCGAATCAACTCCTACGAGTGAACCTTCACTCGCTTTCCACCAAAACTAAATTTCATTACTAGCAGATCACCTCGCGTGAGTAAAACCCCACTTGTGTTCCTCCAAAACCAAATTTCATTAAAAGATCACTTCATGTGAGTGAAACCCCACTCGTGTTCCACCAACACCAAATTTCATTAATAGATCACTTCATGTCAGCAAAACCTCACTCGATTTTCTCCAGAAAACAAAATTCATCACAATCAAAGAACCTAATTACTAGAAGATCACCTCGCATCAGCGAAACCCCACTCGTTTTCCTCCAGAAAACAATATTCATCACAGTCGGAGAACCTAATTACTAGAAGATCACCTCGCATGAGCGAAACCCCACTAGCTTTTCTCCAGAAAACAATATTCATCACAATCGGAGAACCTAATTACTAGAAGATCACCTCGTATGAGCGAAACCCCACTCGCTTTCCTCCAGAAAACAATATTCATCACAGTAGGAGAACATAATTACTAGATCACCTCGCATGAGCGAAACCCCACTCGCTTTTCTCCAGAAAACAATATTCATCACAGTCGGAGAACTTAATTACTAGAAGATCACCACGTATGAGCGAAACCCCACTCGCTTTCCTCCATAAAACAATATTCATCACAGTCGGAGAACCTAATTACTAGAAGATCACCTCGCATGAGCGAAACCCCACTCGCTTTTCTCCAGAAAACAATATTCATCACAGTCGGAGAACCTAATTACTAGAAGATCACCTCGTATGAGCGAAACCCCACTCGCTTTTCTCAAGAAAACGATATTCATCACAATCGGAGAACCTAATTACTAGAAGATCACCTCGTATGAGCGAAACCCCACTCGCTTTCCTCCAGAAAACAATATTCATCACAGTCGGAGAACCTAATTACTAGAAGATCACCTCGCATGAGCGAAACCCCACTCGCTTCTCTCCAGAAAACAATATTCATCACAGTCGGAGAACCTAATTACTAGAAGATCACCTCGCATGAGCAAAAACCCACTCGCTTTCCTCCAGAAAACAATATTCATCACGGTCGGAGAACCTAACTATTAGAAGATCACCTCACATGAGCGAAATCCCACTCGCTTCCCTCCAAAACCAAATACCATACCTAGAGGTTCACCTTGCATGAGCGAAACCCCACTCGTCATCCTCTAAAAAAAACAAATTTCATTACTAGCAGATCAGCTCGCATGAGCAAAACCCCACTCGTCATCCTCTAAAAACAAAATTTTATTACTAGCAGATCAGCTCGCATGAGTGAAACCCCATCCCCTAAAAAACAAATATCACTAATAGCAGTTCACCTCGAGCCAAACCCATTCATTTTTCTCCAAAACCAATTTTTATATCTAGCCCGACTGATATCAAAATGAAACTAGATACACACTCATATACCTATAATTTCAAATTAATCTTACTCGATATATATACAGTCATCTTTTATAAAACCAATCTGAAAGTTTTCCAAAATATTAATCATTTGTCAATTAGCCAAAAGTTTAGGCTAAGCTGAAAGGTTGTTGGGCGTATGGTTTAAAAGCGAAGTAGTTTAAAATAATTACATTTTTTTCCAAAATTGTTGGAATGACATATATACTTTTGTAAATATAAGTAGTCACCGTGGCTCAAGCGGTAGAGTTCGCGACTCTGAGGCGTCAGGTCGAGCGTTCGCGCCCCGTCACGGTCTGAGGTTAGCAAGGGTATGCACTCAGGGTAACGATTACATCTGCCAAAACAAGTCCTTCGCAAGAAGGCAACCGTCCTAGCCCTTGGTTGAGAAAGGGAGTCCGTGACGTAAAACCGGGTAAATATAAGGGGTACCTAATTAAATGCTTCTAGCTATAATTAAAGTACCCTATAATCTAACAGAACATCGGGATATATAAATATCCAATAACTAGGCTACAATATTCAAGAAGAAAAAAGTCTCTTAGAAAAAGTATCTCTACTAAAATAGTCAAAAAGAAAAATAGTTTCACAATAAGGCGCATTTCTGATAAAATATTCCAAAAGAAAAAAGGACTTACAATAAAAAGTGTTTCTGTTAATATATTGGAGATAAAAAGGTCTCATCATAAAAATTATCTGAGCTAAAATATTCAAAAAGTAAAAAATGTCTCAAAATAATAAGCATCTTAGCAAAAATATTAGAGAAAAAAAAGGTCTCACAATCAAAACTATCTCTGATAAAATATTAAAAAAGAAAAAAGGACTTACAATAAAAAGTGTCTCTGTTAAGATATTGAAGATAAAAAGGTCTCCTAATAAAAAGTATCTCAGCTAAAATATTCAAAAAGTAAAAAAAAAATGTCTCACAATAATAAGCATCTTAGCAAAAATATTAAAGAAAAAAAGCTCTAACAGTCAAAACTATTTCTGCTAAAATATTCAAAAAGAAAAATAAATGTCTCACAATAAAATGCATCTCTACTAAAATATAAAAAAAGAGTCTCAAGATAAAAACAAACTCTGATAAACTATTTAAAAAGAAAAAAGTGACCCACAATAAAGAGTATTTCAGCTATAATATTCAAGAAGAAAAAACTATTCAAGAAGAAAAAAAAATATTTCACAATAAAGAGTATATCATTCAACATCTTGCATCTCCACATTCCAAATTCCATGTCTGTAGCTGAGAAATCTTGAAGCAAATTCGTCACATCAAGAAAATCCTTTAGTGACAGATCCAACATGGTCTAAGCCTGGTTAAGGCTGGAATACATAAAGACAATGAAACTCAGTTCTGGAATAATCTCAAAAAATATAGAAACTCAGATCTCTGGAATGTATATTCCTGAGAAGGCAATAGAAGGAAACAAGTCACAAGTTAAATCTAGTGTTCCAGGTTCTAGACATCATAATAAGTCTTATCATTTAATCATTCGGCTTCTCCCGTCAAGGATCGCTACAGCGGATCAATCACCACCAGATTACTCTATCACCTGCGTTTTCTTCCTTCACACTACACACCTTCATATCCTTTCTCGCCACATCCATAAACCTTCTCTTTGTTCTACCTCTCTCCCTTCTGCCTGGCATTCTATTCTCAGCATGCTTCTCCTAACGTACTTCTCATCCCTTCTCAGCATATGCTCAAACCATCTCAGTCTTGTCTCTCTACAATATACCCCACATTCCTTTTCAGCATATGTGCATGTCATCTCAGTCTCGCCATTCTACAATATTCCTCACATCCCTTGTCAACATATGCCCAAACCATCTCAGTATCGCCTCTCTCACCATGTTCCCAGATCATCCAATATGTGCAGTCCCTCAAATATAATCATTCTTTATCCTATCCAGCCATGTCACGCCAAAGGAAACAACAGCATCTTCTAAGTAATATCTTAAAAATTAAAAGTGTTACAAACACACTCTGTTGCCACACTTTATAGACATAAACTTAAAAATAAACTATAAAATGTTATGGCTATTGACTGAGAAATGTCACATCAGAGAGCTTGTGATACAAGTTCAAGAGGTAAATTTATAAATAAAACTCAAACTATTGTGGAGAAGGAGTAAAACGTATCACATACCAGTTCTGTTGTCAAAAGGCCAACACGTAAACAAAAACTAAACACTGACTAAATACCCTGCAAATCAAAGAGTCATTGCTACGTAAACAAAGACTAAACACTGACCTAAATGCCCTGCAAATAAAAAGATTAATTGCTACTCAAACTTAGATATAAGCAAATTTTCAGGTAAATACATAATTGTTTTACACTTTAATTCATAATGATCAACCTTGTTTCCCAATCAACCTTAACCCAAACAAGTACTATGCGTCCCAATTAGTCCCCACTCGAATGGGGGAGGACAGAGACGAGTTGGATCTTAAAGAGGGAGTAAGGTTGGCTTTCCTTGTCAAAGCATGAGCTTTGTAAATGAAACCTAAGGACCATTTGTCATCCCCTCACTTCACACCATTTTAGCCACGAGTGAGGTTGGGGAATCTGTAATATGAACATAGTGGCATTTAGTTAGAATGCGTTCATTCCTAAGTATAGTAGATATAAGCTATAAGGTTGGATTCCTTTTAACCTTCTGTGGTGTAGTGGTAGCGCCTTGACTTAGTAATCATAAGTCCTAGGTTCGAGTCCCGGTCGGGGTAAAAAATGATTCATGTTTTCACATATATAATGTGCTTATTTGGTTATATATATATATATATATATATATATATATATATATATATATATATATATATATATATATATATATATATATATATATATATATATATATATATATTTATATACACACTTCAGAAGCACCAAAAAGTAACATTCTCTCTCTCTCTCTCTCTCTCTCTCTCTCTCTCTCTCTCTCTCTCTCTCTCTCTCTCTCTCTCTCTCTCTCTCTCTCTCTTTCTCTCTCTTACAAAAGCCTTTACATTGCAACACTTTACGTATCTATATGCAATAATCCCTCTCACTTTATCTATCTATCTATCTATCTATCTATCCATCTCTCTCCCTTCTCCTCTAAAGTATTTCTCATTCTGCCTCAAATAATACTTCCAGAATAGCTAAACCTCAATATTGTTAGTAGATATGAACAACTTGAAGCTGTCCAGAATTATTAACATAACTTCGTCTTCAATTTTCCTCCTCCCTGGTTGCTGTAGTTGTTCTCTAACTTCGGCATATCAAATTATTAATGACTGGAGGGGTTCACAACCAGTGGGATATGCGTGCCCTCTTTCGTCCTCTTCTTCGTCTTCTTATTATTATGCTTCTTCCTCTCTTTCTGTGAAATACAGCTTCTTCTTCTTTTTCTTTCTTCTTCTTCTTTTTCTTTCTTCTTCTTCTTCTTCTTCTTCTTCTTTTTCTTCTTCTTCTTCGATGGTTTGGACATGTGCTGAGGAAGGATGAAGGGTTTTCATATCATGATCTTCTGAGATGGTTTGGGCATGTGCTGAGGAGGGATGAGGGTTTTTTTTATATCAAGATAGAATTCATTATATTTCTACCTAATATACACATCATGGTTGATAATTATACAGGAAAAACTATAGTGAAAATTGTTTTACATGTGAAGCTTTCAAAATAATCTCAATGAATATACAACAACCTAACTTACATTATTGTATACTAATCAGCTACATACCAGTATTGTCTGTTGTTTTTCTATCTCTTTTAATCACTCGAGTTTGAGCTGAGGAATTAAGGCTGGATACTCTTTCTAACGCCCCCGCGGTGGTCTTGTTCGATAGAGTCGAGTGTCTTACCCACTGCGCAATCACAACCCCAGTGGCATGCCAGTGTGAATATCTAAAAATGTATTTCTCAAAACTTTACGACTCTTCCTGGCAAACCGAGTGGAGCTGGGGAATTAAGGCTGGATGACCTCCCTAATATCCGAAGGTGGGCTCGATAGCTGGCCTGTCACCTCCCGAGTCGATTATTCTAACCACTGCGATATCGCGGTCCCCTCCTCTTCAGTAAATTTACCCCAGAGAAAAATACTAGAATTCAGACCTAGAGCGTGGATGATGACATCAAGTGTAACATTATTTCAAGGTCTCGACTCCGGAGATAAATGACTCCACTTCCAGCCCAGAGCGAGACTACAGGAAGGGCATCCAGCCTTAGTTCCCACCTTCAATCCGTCGGAGTCCATGCTCAAATGAAAACTAACAGTGACACATAAAACGTAAATAAAAAAAATTGTCTCATATTGATAAAACAATGCAATAATTACCATAGGAAAGAAAATAATGACATATAAAATAAATAACGAAATTTATCAATAGACAAACACACAAACAAACAGATAAATAAATAAATAAATGAATAGATAAATAAATTGGCGAATATATATTTAAAACCAAATACTTTTTCCTTTTAAAGAGGGATTTTCCATTTTGAAAGCGTCACACAAGAACAAATGAGATTTGTTATTTCTGAGAGAGAGAGAGAGAGAGAGAGAGAGAGAGAGAGAGAGAGAGAGAGAGAGAGAGAGAGAGAGAGAGAGAGAGAGAGAGAGAGAGAGAGAACTCTCGCGTGTGTTTTTATATGTGACTTGTTCCCTCACTGTCAAATACAATATGTTTCAAGAGAAATATAAAGTTTTTTGGACTTTTGAACGTCCTATCAGACATATACAGTGGATGACCCAAGCAGCGTCATAAAGCAATCTAGTTACCACTGTATGGCTCCACGGCAGATGATCTTTGCAGGCTTACATTGTGAATGACCCAAACAGCGTGGTGGGGGAAGAAACGGAGTGTCACATTAACCCCAAAAGGCAAAGGTAGGAAAGAATCATCATATTTTTTTTTTCTGCAACTGTTCATCTGCAGCTCTTTTTTACTTTATAGGGGTCGCTGATTCTTAACGGTCTCTTGCAGGCTGGTGTTTCATATCATGTCATATTTTAAGGGCCATATGACTTTTATAACATCAACTCTTTTCCTATATCGGGACGTGGGACTAAAAGATACTGGCTTGCTCCCCGATGGCTGAATTTTACAATATACTCATTTTGTTATATAAGAAATGAGTGTATTAGAGAGACAGTGCAGGTGTGACGGACTGTAATGGTATGGGCATGTGCTGAGAAGGGATGAGGGGTAGGTTGAGAGAAGAATGTGGAAAATAGAGCCATGAGACAGGAAGGGAGAGGTAGGCCAAAGAAGATGTTAATGGAGTGAGACTTAATTAGTTTGGGCATGTGCTGAAGAGGGATGAGGGGTATGTAGGGCGAAGGATGCTGAAAATGGAGGTGTCAAGCCGGTTTCCAAGGTGGTGAAGGAGAACATGAGGGCGTGTGGTGCAACAGAAGAGGACGCAGGTTTTGGGACACAGTGCAAAAGGCGAGACTGAGATGCCTGGGCGTGTCCTGATGAAAGTTAAAGGGTATATCATCATAAGTATATTAAGTGCACAGCTGCCAAGCAGGAGAGGGAGATGTAGGCTAAAGGGTGTATAAACGTGGTGAGGGAGGACATAAAGGTGCGCGGTGTAACGTAGTAGAAAGCAGAATTAGAGACATGATGAGAGAGGGGTGATTGAATTGGTTTGGGTATGTGCTGAGGAGGGATGAGTGATATACTCGATAAAGGATGATGATGGTGAAACCACCGGTCGTAAGGGGGAGAGGAAGCCTTAACAGATGTTTAAGGCTGTGGTGAGGGAGGATATGATGGCGTGTGTCGTGTGACGGAGGAGGATGTAGGTGATAGATCGACATCTAATGAGATATCTCAAAAGAAGTGGAACATTAGCGATTATCACTGTTCCTGAAATTTTTCATTTTATAACATTTGATGAATTTATATGAAATCACTTATAGGGACAGTGTAAGCACAGTGAATAGAACAATCGCCTCTGGAAGTGACATACACGCGTTCAAACCCACCACAGAGCGCTCTCTCTCTCTCTCTCTCTCTCTCTCTCTCTCTCTCTCTCTCTCTCTCTCTCTCTCTCTCTCTCTCTCTCTCTCTCTCTCTCTCTCTCTC
>JAXCGZ010014282.1:25000-28208 GCA_037179515.1 Halocaridina rubra | reverse complement strand
TAAATGAAGAATAAGCAAGACAAATACAGTACTGTATGTATTCCTTAAATTGTGGGCAACCTCAAAAGTTGCAATGCTTATTCCTGATATGAAATTAATATGGTAAAACACTCTATTTAGGGTAAAGGAAGAATCTACGAGATAAATACAGTATTCATTCACTTTTAGTTATCAAGAACTTTGCAATAAAAAAAGAGTGCAAAACCACCTTTTGAGGTATTTGCAACTTATAACTCAAAACACTTTATCCCCAACATATGAAGAATTAGCAAGATAAATACAGTATGCATTCATTAAATTGTGGTTAACAAGAAATATTTGCATAGCCAACTGGGAAAAATTACCTTTTGAATATTTGCAATTTGGCTTTTTGGCAAATAGCTTTATTGACGAGTTTTGAAGTAAAAAAGACACTTTATTTACGATGATAGAAAGGGGTGAAATGAAATTAGAATTTTTTAGGAAGAGAGATAGATTTTTACGGGCTCATAACTAGTCTTCAGAGGATGAGATTTTCGTTTATCACATTCAGTGAAAAGAAACTTCTCAGCAATATATATCAGCTGTAATTTACAGGTTAAGGAATTAACTTTGGCATGTGAGATTCCAGTGTGGTAATCTACAAAATTTCGTGTGGCTGGGAATGGAATCTGAGAATAGAAATCCATAAGATTTATCCAGTAACGAATGTAACTAATTCTCGAAAATAAACCAATTTGCTTGACCCACGAGCTTTACCATACACTATCCCTCACCTTGTTGTGCTAGATGAATTCCTTGTTGTGCTAGATGAATTCCTGTGAAGATGCCACGTGAAAAGATTTTAAATAAACTTAGACCACCCAGGCGAGATGTTGCCTCTGGGCAGTCTCGGCGCCAAAAGAGAACGTCTCCTCGTGGTGCTTCGTGACGTCATCTGTAGGAGACATTCCTAGAGCAGTAATTGGCTCTGATTTCATTTTAAGGATTATTTTAGTGGTGGTCCCTGGCAGGCAATTATAGCAGAGATGCAAGGGAGAGAGAGTATTTTTAGGTGCAACAAGTGGAAGCTAATAAAATAAAACGAGAATACTAATGAAAAGTTAGGTTACTGGTTCTGTGTTTCTTTTTAATTTTCTTGGCCCGTTGCAGGCAGAAAAATAGGAGCAGCCTTTATATTGGGGCTATACTTCTACACGTACAAGAAGAGTAAATAAACTATATAGAATTAGCTATAAGCTAAAATACAAATTGCAAATAATCATAATCTGCGAAAGTCAAGAAGTGGGAATTATTTTATTAGTTAGAAAATAACAGTTATGTTAGAGGGAATTAATTTTAATTTTTTTAGTTAGAAAATAACAGTTATGTTACTAATTTAATTAATAAGGCATCTAACAGCCTCTGTTGACATTGAGCGAAACACTCTGTCACATATATATATATATATATATTTATATATATATATATATATATATATATATATATATATATATATATATATATATATATATATATATATATATATATATATATATATATATATATATATATATATATATATATATATATATATATATATATATATATATATATATATATATATATATATATATATATATATATATATATATATATATATATATATATATATATATATATATATATATATATATATATATATATATATATATATATATATATATATATATATATATATATATATATATATATATATATATATATATATATATATATATATATATATATATATATATATATATATATATATTTATATATATATATATATATATATATATATATATATATATATATATATATATATATATATATATATATATATATATATATATATATATATATATATATATATATATATATATATATATATATATATATATATATATATATATATAGATATATATATGTATATATATATATATATAAATATAAAGTATTCAGAGATACTTTATATATATATATGGCCCACACGAGATCACAGTAGAAGTTTGGAAATGTTTAGGGGAATTTGGAATAGATATGCTATGGGATCTGATGAAAAAGATACATCGAAAAGAAATAATGCCAAAGGAATGGAGGAAAAGCTTTCTCATACCATTATTCAAGGAGAAGGAGGATGTTCAAGATTGTAATAATTACCGGGCAATCAAACTAATTTCACACACGCTGAAAATATGGGAAAGAATTATAGAAAGTAGGTTAAGGGAATAGACAGAGATTGGGGAAGAACAGATTGGAATTATGCCAGGTAAAAGCACATCTAATGCAATTTTTGCCATAAGACAGCTAAAGGAGAAATATAGAAAAGGCCAAAAGGAACTGCATTTAGTGTTTATAGAGTTAGAAAAATTCTATGATAGAGTCCCACGGCAAGAGATCTGGAGATGTCTGGAGAGAGAGAGAGAGAGAGAGAGAAACCCGAGAAATATGTTAGAGTAATTAAAGATATGTATGAAGAAGCATGCACACAAGTAAGGACAAGTGTTGGATTGACAAAGGAGTTTGTAGTAAGGATTGGGCTACATCAGGGATCGTCACCGAGCCCATATTTGTTTATTATTATAATGGATGTAGCCTCTGAACGAGTAAGGGAACTGGCACCAAGGAGTATATTGTTTGCTGATGATGTAGTGTTGTGTGATGAGACCAGGGAGGGAGTGGAGAGAAAGTTGGATAGATGGAGAGAGGCATTCGAAAATTGAGGTCTGAAAATCAGTAGAACAAAGCAGAGTATATGTGTTATCATCCCACCAATTAGTTGGGTGACATAATCTACAGGAGGAAAAAGTAAAGAGGGCAGAAAAATTCAAGTACATGGGTTCATTTGTAAAGGAAAATGCAGAACTCCAAGTGGAGGTAAACAGCAGAATCCAAGCAAGATGGCGCAACTGGAAAATGGTATCTGGAGTGTTGTGTGACCGGGGGATAAATGTGAAACCGAAGGGAAAAGTGCATAAAAATGTAGTGAGACCTGCAAAGGCATATGTAGCAAAGGCATGGCCCATGAAGATATCTTATGAAAAGAAAATGGATGTGGCAGATATGAGGATGCTTAGATGGATGGTTAGAATCAAAAGGAAAAAATGATAGGATTAGAAAAGATTTTTTAACAGGAACAATTAAAGTTATAGAAGTGTCTAAGAAAATCCAAGAAAAGAGTCTTCACTGGTTCGGACATATCATGAGG
>JAXCGZ010014282.1:5000-7500 GCA_037179515.1 Halocaridina rubra | reverse complement strand
GGATGGTGATCGATATTAATGATATGGCTAGCTCTAGAACTAAAAGTCATAGTTTGAATCTTCGTAAGAAAACTTGTTTGCAGGATGTGAGAAAGTACTTTTTTGGTGTAAGAGTAGTTGATGATTGAGGTAGTTAATGCCAACTCAATTCATAGTTTTAATGATAAATATGATAACTCTCATTTAGTGCAAAAATTGAAAAAAAAGGAAATGGGGAGTAAATAGCATAAGGCTCTTTCCCGTTGGCACTAGTAGCTGATTTTTTTTTTTGCGCGCGCGCACTTACACAAATAAATAAATATATATATATATATATATATATATATATATATATATATATATATATATATATATATATATATATATATATTTATATATAAATATATATATATATATATATATATATATATATATATATATATATATATATATATATATATATATATATATATATATATAAATATATATATATATATATATATATATATATATATATATATATATATATATATATATATATATATATATATATATATATATATATATATATATATATATATATATATATATATATATATATATATATATATATATATATATATATATATATATATATATATATATATATATATATATATATATATATATATATATATATATATATATATATATATATATATATATATATATATATATATATATATATATACATATATACATATATACATATATATATATATATATATATATATATATATATATATATATATATATATATATATATATATATATATATATATATATATATATATATATATATATATATATATATATATATATATATATATATATATATATATATATATATATATATATATATATATATATATATATATATATATATATATATATATATATATATATATATATATATATATATATATATATATATATATATATATATATATATATATATATATATATATATATATATATGTATATATATGTATATATATATATATATATATATATATATATATATATATATATATATATATATATATATATATATATATATATATATATATATATATATATATATATATATATATATATATATATATATATATATATATATATATATATATATATATATATATATATATATATATATATATATATATATATATATATATATATATATATATATATATATATATATATATATATATATATATATATATATATATATATATATATATATATATATATATATATATATATATATGTATATATATATATATATATATATATATATATATATATATATATATATATATATATATATATATATATATATATATATATATATATATATATATATATATATTTATACATATATATATATGTATATATATATATATATATATATATATATATATATATATATATATATATATATATATATATATATATATATATATATATGTATATATTATATATATATATATATATATATATATATATATATATATATATATATATATATATATATATATATATATATATATATATATATATATATATGTATATATATAATATATATATATATATATATATATATATATATATTATATATATATATATATATATATATATATATATATATATATATATATATATGTATATATATTATATATATATATATATATATATATATATATATATATATATATATATATATATATATATATATATATATACATACATATATACATACATACACACATGCATACTTACATACATTCATACATGCATACACACATGTATACATACGTAAAAACATATACATAGCTATATATATATATATATATATATATATATATATATATATATATATATATATATATATATATATATATATATATATATATATATATATATATATATACTATCTGCATGTTTTTGTGTGTGCCTGCGCGCATGTGAAGGCGTGTGTGGGAGTGTATAGTCATGAGTATGTGTGTATGTGAATGGATGTGTATGCGTTTTAGTATTATTGTGTGTGTATGTTTCGGCAAGTACTGTAAGAAGCAGTGTTCCTGTCTTTCAGTGAAATGAAGGTAATTTGTAGTTGTCGTTGTTGGTGTGAACTACTGTATCCAACCTGTAAATCAGCAAATGCAGGATGAGAAATGAATATGCCATTATCAGAGTGAGGATCATTCAGTCGGGTGAAATTTATTTAAATAATCTACAATCGTTCTGAATGTTTTTTCTCATTTAGCGACAAATGCAATGTGTAGAGTTAGTGAGAGCAAATATGTAAAAAAAAATTAGTGAGATGAAATAATGAAAAATGATCAACAAGAAATGGCACTTTCCCTGAATCCATTTTACATCTCAAAAAAGAATAAAATGGAAATTATATAGAGTGGCGCCTTGAATATTAAATACTTTTTGCCTGCTCAAAATTTCGTCCTGAGAAATAAGCGTCCAA